>JAXQQM020074548.1:0-127109 GCA_034641835.2 Pinus albicaulis
CCTAAGCTCTTAATTCACAAGTAGTTAATTCAAAAGTTCTTAATTTAGGAATTAAGGACTGTGCAGGATGAGACCAAACACTTATGAATTATTGGACTTTTGCTCAAATTCTTTTGAGAAAACCATTATAATCTCTAGATGCTACGCCCTCAGGTAAATCAGGGATATAAGTTATGCCCTTTTTGTAGCTGTAGGTAAATCAGGGGATTTGAATCTCCAACTTCTCGATACATAATAACTGTTATTTTTATGTTTAATTGTTATTATTATTGCACTTTGAAGATGCACATTATACAATCAAATTTAGATGGGCTAAAAATTATAAAGCATAATAATTGATTTATTCTGAATTGATTTTTTTCTTGTATTTCCGTTCATATTTGAAAGAAAATACATTTTGCATATACACATTAATCTTGTACATTCATCAGGAATCTTCCATCATCATGATAGATTCATGACACCTCCCGTCATGATTCCTACCCAAAATCCTTTGTTACCCTCCACAAACAGCATATCCGGTGTCAGGGCAGCGGCGGTGTGGGCATTGTCGGCTTCAGCCAATGAAATTTCTTTTTATTCTTACAATATGAATTTTTTTAATGGCCTCTTTTTTTTTAATGGCCTTTGTAAATGGCCTCTGTTTTCTTTGTGCTTTGTTAAGTTTCACCTGTCCAACTCTGATCAGGGACTCTTTGCTGCCAAGGCTTCCTTTACATTTTTTTCAATTTGTCTAGCTGAGAAATATAGTGAAGAAAAAGTGAGAGTTTTCGTTATAGAAAGGCTCACAGGCTTTAGAGTAGGGATATCTGGGTGCATGCTTGTATGGGAATATGTGAGAGATGTCTTATGCATGAACTTGTGACCATACGTTCTTACGAAAGTGTTCTTGTCTTATGTACGGTTAAAGAGTATATTCTATCAACAATGTTTGTTGAATATTTTTGCAATCTTGTTCACTACCACGCTTCCCAGTTTCTATAATTTCTGCTGCAATGCTTGTTATGATAATTTTAATTTAACATAATACCATATTAGTGCTCTAAATTATTGTTTTGCATAGTAAAAACTATTGTTGTTATAGGTGAATATACAGCTATTATAGGTAAATATATTGTTATTTTGAGAAGAATATTCCCTGTACTAGAAATGAACATGTTATCATAGAGTTATCAGTTTGTTGTTGATAGACTTAGTTGGTTTGGGCTTTTCTTTTACACCGATAGGGATTGGCATGTCAGTACAGTCCTTGAGTCCATAACAGTTGGACTCATAATGAAGGATAACTCATCCATACCATATCTATCAAGTGGATTTCATGGGAACATCAAGCAAAAATTGTCCCCTTTGATGATAGGCATGCTAGACATGATGGTGGCATGCAACAACTCAGATCACTAAAACAGGGACAAATTTCATGTGTCCATACCTCAATTGCCCGATACAAGTAGGCATGGACCACAGTATGTGATTTTAAATATTAGCATTGCATCAGCCTATAAACTTTTACAAATGGCTTAACACTAAAACAAGTGCTAACCAAAGAGATTTTTTTCATGGGATTTATTCTAGTATTGCCACACTATTGGAGATCTAATTTCTATAAAGAAACCAGAAGCTACTTAAAGGTATTTGGTGGAGACAAATTGATATTAGAAAACACCTTATTATGGGAAGAAGCAAGGCTCCAATTTGTTGTTGGCAGAAACATAGGATTTGGTATCGATATTCCTTGATGGTACATTATCATCTTCATTTCATTCTGAGGTCAACTGAGGCAGCAAGAAGAATATTGTGAGCAGTATGGCCATTAAAGTTTTACAAAAACATATAATTATGATTGAAAATAACCCTTGTATGGATATGGCATGCAATTGATAACATTTATTAGTTGTTTCCATGAATGCCTTACAAAGACAACAAGTAATTATTCCATCTGTTTTCTAGATTTCCTTGGGCTTTTGGAGAAGGTAATACTTATAAATAATAATGTTTCCCTCAAAGCATCCTCCCCTTTGGGCATTGACATCCACTGGGGTAAGTTTTTTGTAGTTTTTTATTTGTATGTGTATGTCTTTCAATTCTGTTGGTAGTATTTTCTTCCTCCAATGAGTTTGGGTTTTATTTGGGGAAGTCCTAGGCTATTCATTGGTTGCTGGGATCTAGTCTTCTCTCATTCTAGTGGTCTAGTGATTTTCTATGCTCATCACAATACAAGGGGAGTACTCTTCTAGAAACCATCTCATCCATCCAAGTAACCACTATCAATATGCCACTTCTATGACCAACAAATCAATGTGCCACTTCTACGACCAACAAGTCAGAACATGAGCCATCTAGACTTGGTCAAGCAACAAAGTATTGTCTTCTACATCAATTGATTTCCCCCCACACAGATTAAAGACATAATCTGTCATCAAATTTCTTCCATCAATGTCTGTAACCCAATCAACATCATTATAGCTATTTTTTGTCTGATAATTTTCAGTTTTGGTGGAGAAAATTGATATAGGCTTGTTGTCCTTCATTCAAAATTGTTTGAAGACAATGCTTTGATAATTATAATTATGCATATATCTAGTCATTAGAATGTCATAGTAATAATGCAATCGTTGAGGAGGTAACCTCCGTCTGCGGATAGAGGCGATCCCTACTAGCCTGCATCGGGTCTATAACAATCAAACACGCGTGACAAGCAGTTCCTAATTGCAAATAAACCGACTTGCGAGGAAGGCTTACCTGGAATCCAACGCTGTCATTTGTAGAAGAGGTGGTGCTCCCGTTCCTTTGCCCTGGCAGATCACAATCCTCACGATCTTCGTGATCAGACACCTGTACATGCAAGAAACAACACAAACACAAGCATAAAATCTAGTATATACAACTATATGTCAGTCGAAGAGGACATAACTCATGAACATAATCAAGAACAAGAGTGGAACCATAACCGACAGTCGCTTATCATTAATGAGTCAAAAGAAGAATACAACCATAGCTTCGACGCAGCACTCTCCTTTGGCGGGTCGTCAGCAAAACATGTCTCAATAAAGCCTGTCAAGGATAGGACAAGCCTCTCTCTCCGGATACTTGGAAATAGTCTCCTTGCTTGGATTTGGCCTTAAGGGAATCAAGAAGGCTCTTGCAGCATAAGGATGTGAAAGCTCTTGGGAATTGAATACTAGCTTGCAATGGATATGGGAAAGCTTTTATAGATGGAGGAAGGGGAGTTGGGATCCCTATAATCATGGGATTGGCCCTATCATCAAGGAAGCTTCCATGAGAGGCAGAAACACTTCCTCTACATGGAAATCCGGAGCCAAACCTCCCAACTCAAGATAGATACCAGTTCATGAATTGGTTAGGATGAAACTTCCGCCATTTATTTTTAAAAAACACTCCTTAAATTGGCTGGTGCGAGTGCGACTCTGGGACAAAGCACCAATTGGCGCGACCTCTTTGAAGGATTTTCCCCATTGGCACGGGTAATGAACTGGCTACCTGCGCCAATGCAAAAAGGGCCATTTTTATGGTTTTTCACAAGGAGATGTCTTCAGGGCAATGAAAGCTCTTGTTCAGAGGGATGTCATGAAAGTGGTTTCAAGCCATGTCACTGCTCACAGGTCATGAAATGAGCCCTCCAATGTGCAGGACGGGGATTGCAGGGATGGTGACAAATTACTGTGTAACAGATGCCCCCTAAAGCATGAGGCCCGAGAGAGAGAGAAGGGTGAAGTGCTTTACAAGAACATACGGGACCGAAAACATTGTCATCGGAAAACATGCGGAGCGAAGTACAACTCGATATCTCGTATACATGATATATATGCGTGGTATGCGGGGCGTTACCATCCATAACAGAGTATACAATAATCCAGATCCAAGGTATGGTTGTAGCCATCCAGTGAGGATCAATAAATAGACTCAGGTATGGTTGTAGCCATCCAGTGAATGAGTCATGTAACCAATCACAATAATCCACAAAATCACATCCTGGATTATAACAGACAGGAATCCAGGGTCGTGCGCTCCATCTCGACCCGAAAAGAGCACAAGTTCAAGCATGTGAATATGTGAGCTAAAGTCGAACATGCAAGAACATCGTCTGATTACTAGCCAATGATGAAAGTTGTTAACAGACGCGAGAGGTACCACCAATAATGACAATGGTCCTCAAGGTACTATAGGTACAATCTACGGCATGTGAATCAATGAGCCGGCATCGAACACCTGTAGAATCACTCGATCGGAGGCTAGTGATGAAAACCTCATGTCGAACGTGAAGAACCTGCCATTGAGGCATGCGGGCTCCAAGGTACCAGAAGGGAGTCTCTAGATCAGCTTCCTGGATAATGAGCTGAAGTCGACAGGAAGTGACCTTGATTGAAGGTGGGCCATAATGTTTCCCACATCATCGACACGAGACAGAGGAACATAATGTCTTTGTGAATCAGGATCAGATGAGAATGAGAGAAAGGTTGATACTTGCGTAGGTCAACTTCTCTTGAACATATCGGCGGCACGACAATGGACTTTGCGTATTTGGACATCAAAATATCGTAGGTCATGACGACGAGGCAAAGAGAAGATGAGAGGTCAAAAGGGGATTACCCAAACCCATGGAGGCAAGCAAACGAGATGATATTGTCCCCAACCCGACACGAATGCAAGTGCCATGTTCAAGAGTGACATACCGCCGACACGACAACAATTTTGTTCCATTTTCCCCACCATTTCCTGAGTAAAAACTTATTTTTACACAAGCTTGAAGAGGATACCATATCTGTCATATAAATCCGTCCTTTCTGACGAATCCACATCCTAGTACATTTAACGAGCCCTAGGAAGGAGTGACTCAAATACTATCATCACGACTAAATCCAATGTCATCGTGGTTTAACAAGCCGACAGAAGAACTCAAAAGATTCTTTTCATATTTAGAGAGTTTGAAAAGACAACGGAAAAGTAAACTCCAATGGTCCCTTTTCGTAAATAGTTTCTCAAATCCGAAAAGGTAGAAAACTTTGTTTGAGAAAACCTCCTAGTCGCGATAGGCTAGGGTATTCCTTTTTCGTAAATAATCTATCCCAGCCCGAAAAAGGGGTAAACGTATACTGGGTAGATGTCATTTCATGGCCACTTTAACGAGATCGAAATGACAAGGGCCTCAGAAATCTTTTCATGTTTAGAGAGTCAGAAAAGAGTTGAAAGTTGACTCCTCCTGGAGGAACGAGTGGTATAAAGGGTAGCAACTGGTTCCGGTAATGGTGGAACTTCTCAAAACAAATAAAGGTTGAGAGGTTGGCTAACAAAGACCACTCATCGCAGTGGTTCCTCGGGAATGGGTAAAACAACCAAGTGAAGGCATATGATCGGCCAAGCAAATAGTAATGATGGAGTGAGAAAACCAAGGCTCATCTGGAAAAAACAGGCTGATAAAATGGAAATCAAAAGAGGTAAAATGGGAATGGTTTCATTTTTACACAAGCTTGAAATCAGGAAACTCTACTTGAAGTTGGTTTCATTTTTACACAAGC
Source organism: Pinus albicaulis (assembly GCA_034641835.2). Lineage (NCBI taxonomy): Eukaryota > Viridiplantae > Streptophyta > Pinopsida > Pinales > Pinaceae > Pinus > Pinus albicaulis. The sequence goes on from JAXQQM020074548.1 coordinate 5,535, forward strand.
TTGAAACAAAGATAAATTATGCTTGAAACCGGTTTCTTTTTTACACAAGATTGAAACAGAAACAAACTCTGCTTGAAAACTTAAGCATGCCCCCAGCATGGTGACTCAATTCGAGGTACATGCCCCCCAAGCTTCAATCCATATGAAAGGAAGATGGAGTGAAGGTTCAAATTACGAGATCAAGAGAAAGACTCTACTAGGATTTTACGAGAACTTATCAAAGACTCGAATTGAACGGGAATGTGTTTCATTATTTAACGAGGTTGACACATTAAAAGAACTATCCTCAGGACACCTTGTTTCATGGTTTAAGGAGCTTGGCACAAGACAAGGAACTCTGCTCCGACAACTTTGTTTCATTTTTTTTTTTTAAGGAGCTTGACAGAAGACAAGGAACCATGCTCTGACAACCTTGTTTCATTTTTTAAGGAGCTTGACACAAGACAAGTGACTCTGATCTGACCAGCTTGTTTCATTTTTTAAGGAGCTTGACACAGGAAAAGAACCATGCTCTGACCAGGTTGTTTCATTTTTTAAGGAGCTTGACACAGGAAAAGAACCATGCTCTGACCAGGTTGTTTCATTTTTTAAGGAGCTTGACACAAGAAAATGAACTATGCTCCGACAATCTTGTTTCATTTTTTAAGGAGCTTGACACAAGACAAGGAAATCTGCTCCGACAACCTTATCATAATGAACAAGAAGTCATCGCTTCCAAGAGTTCCACTCTTGATGGAAGGAAAAAATCCTGGAAGTCAGGACCCAATGCCCCCAGCACGTGATGCATGAAAGCATCATCACTGAGCACAGGCACAGGGTAGCTAGCCACATAGTTGACCTGCAGTGGGGCAGATACAATGGGTGGATAAAAACCAGGAAGGGATGATGGCGGGCCAGCTGCCATATCATGACCAAAGAAGGAAAGCTGATCAATGGTCACAATCTGTCCTTCATGCAGAAAACAGACCACACGAAAAAGGGAAGAGACAAGCGCTCCCACGGCATAGGTGTAATCGCGCCCCAAGAGCAGATTGAAATCCAAAGGGCCTGGGACAACCATCACGTCCATATGGATGGTTTTACCTCCCAAAGTAACAGGTAACCTTGGAAGGATCCCCAACAGTTGACTCGTTATTCTGTTAAATGCCAACAGATTCTGCGTAACAGGCGCAAGCGGCAGTGAACCGAAAGCTTGCCAGGTATTTGACGATAAAATACTAACAGACACGCCTTCATCTATAATGGTGTTGGGTATGACCAGACCAAAAGCCTGTACTGTGATCTCGAAAGGCACATAAGACGGAAGGCGGTATCCTGCAAATCGACTCCAATCGAAGGAAGCGACCAAACTAAGTGGAGTGGCTACCATCAGACCAAGATGGTCTTCCCCTAGTGTTACGAAAGAAGAAGGAGAATCCTCCATGACCTCCATCTCGAAGGCAGGAGGAGTATCCTCTGGGACCTCCATCACGGGAGGTGGAGGAGAAACTTCTTGAGATATAGGGATAGGAGAATCTTTCTCCAAATCCGAGGAATCTGAAGAAACAAGAAGAACCTGAGGGGTGTGAGATCCAATCTCAACGGAAAAGACCTGGCACACTGAAGACGGAGCCAGCTCAACCGATCCCACGACCAATGGTTGGTTGGGAATGGATTCCTGAATTTGAATTTCCGAGGGAGCGGGATTGACCAAGGATGACTCTTGACCAATCATAGGATCAACGGGTGGAGGACTCAAAGAAAGCCGATTATAACCAACTGGAAGGCATGGTGTAGAACCGGTTAAGTTGTCCAAAACTCTCTTGGCTTTATCCATATATGGACAAAGGTGAATGGCATGGTGCCCTTCACACAACTTACAGGGATTGGTAATCTTACCTTGCTTCTTAAGAGCCTTATCAGCACCAGTTGAAGATGTGCCCCCAACCTGATTCCCGGAAGCCAAAGGCAATGGCGGACTACCATTGGACCATACTTCAAGCACCTTGGGAATGCCAGGGCAGTCTCGAAGAAGATGGTCTCCCGTGCACAACATGCAAGGGAATTTGACTTTCCGTGGAGGGTTGGGAGGTTTATTGACGGAAGGTTTCTTAGGCACAATAGCCACAGAGCTAGCCTCTCCTTTATCAGACTTCTTCTTCTTCTTCTTATCCACCTAGTTACTCGAATCCAGACTTTCACCAGGCGAAGTAGAAGAGGAGGACGCAGAAACAGGCAAAGAAGGGGAGAGGTCCACCTTGGAATCAACATGATGTTGTTTAGGTGGAGGGACTGATTGAACAGTGGCTGAGACATTCGGGACCACAGAGGTTGAGAACAACCAAACAGGCAACCCAACAGTTAACCCAGGAAGGGACAACATTGCCATATGAGGAGCACCAACATTCCCAAAAGGAGGAAAAGGACCCGGATTCCCATCGGAGGGGATTCCTTGGTTGGTGAACTCTGGAAAATTTTCCATCAGAAACGATCTTCAGAACAACACCCTAAGGAAACTAACTTTTACCAGGAATATTTCGTGGGTAGTTAATTTTTAAAACATTGAAACAAAACTCTATTGTTTCATATTTTAAGAGTCAAGAAACAGGCAAAAGGTGACTCTATCACTTTCATATTGGAAACAAGCATGAAGGGACAAGTGCTTGATGATATTTTCAAATTTAATGGGTCATAAAAGATCGAAATGACTACTCAGGAATGCTAGGCAAAGGGTGTACCAGATAACCGTGAACTGCAATATAGACCTTGGTTTCAAAATGAAAGAGAAATAAACCAAGGACTTAACGTACGTGCAGGAAATCTCCCCGAATGTTGTGTTCAGTGTATCACGGGTATAGGGCGGCAGACTTGGCTTCCTATGGATAAAGGATAGAAACCTAGTGGGGTCTCCCTTTATATACGCGACGGTACGGGGAGCACAAGTCCGTACTAGCGTTGTCTAAAGCCAAGAGGCGAATGACAGCTACTAGGTTTAAAGACGCCGGAACACGTCTCTAGCCTAGACCTCTAAATATTTCGTTAATGTTTCAATGCTTCCTTAGGTAAATTGAGTAAATTTTAAAGTTTATCTTCAATTACGTTTCAGTTTCAAGGCCCTACCGTATGTCATCTGAAAATCTCCTATATGAAGCTATATGAGAAAAGAAATCTTTTAATTCGATGAATGCTATCTAGTTAAGGGAAGAGCTTCAAACAATGATGCAACAAACAGCAAAATTGAAAATGAAACTTTTCCAAACTAGATGACTTTCACTATCCAAAAGTATTCTAAAACATTCAACGAAGCGAATAATGCAATGTAATCTATGCAAAATTATTTTTTTTCGAAAACTATGCAATTGTAATCTATGCACAATTTCCTTTTTTCTTTCAAATAATAAGAATTTACTTAATGCATTTTTCGATGAAATGAGAATCTACTTAATGCATGCTTTTAAGAAAAGAGAATGCACTCAAAGCGATTTTTAGTTTTCAATCATTAAACAATGTAATCTAAGTTCAATGATAAATCTCAAAAAATACTTTTCAATGCAATGTGATCTAATGCATCTTAACAAAAAGAACACCTTGAGACGAAAACTAAATAAACACAAATCTTCTTAATGAAAGATGAATGCAAAAGAGATGTAAACAAACACTAAGAATGCAATCGTTGTTTCAAACACTTTGTAACGAAATCCCTCAAAAGGTGACAAGACATAAGAGGTCAAACACAAAGAGGACTTCCAAAGCATGAGATCAAAACAAGGCATTCATTCCCTTTTACATCAAACAATCATAGAAAGAAGACATTCCAAACAATGAGCAATGTAATCTATGCTCATATAGTGGAAAGCCCGGAAGGGAAAGACACACTGGTGAAGGATTTAGGGAAAAAATCTCAATTTTCACACACCCTGAAATTGGCTCGACTTGTACATTGACAACTAGTGCCAACTAGCGCGACCTCTTTGAAGGATTTTCCTAATTGGCGCGGGTGTTGAACTGGCTACCCGCGCCAATGCAAAAAGGGCCATTTTTAGGGTTTTTCACAAGGAGATGTCTTCAGGGCATTGAAAGCTCTTGCTTAGAGGGATGTCATGAAAGTGGTTTCAAGCCATGTTACTGTTCACAGGTCACAAAATGAGCCCTCCAATGTGCAGGACGGGGATTGCAGGGACGGTGACAAATTGTTGTGTAACACAACTCACCTAGATCCTTCATCTCAAAACAAAATAACATTTGATTCTTGGTTGTTGGAAAACTTTATGTGGCTCTCTATGAATATTAGGCCATCAAATCACAATGTAACTACATTAATTTGATTTTTATAAGCCTAATGAGGTGACATAGAAATGCCTTAGCTCTCATCACGAGTCCCATTTCCCATTGAAGAGCACTTATTATACGTTGTCTGCCTACATTTTGTGAATTTACAATAAAAAACAAAATAGTAAAATTTTTTTTGGTATACACGTTTTCATATATTTCAACAGTTATTTATGTAATGATCCTAACTAACGTCCACATATTTTTCTTTGCAGATTTTTGTTACATTACTTTCTTGGAATATATACACATGGAAAACTGGGTATTTATTTTGTTTTTGGTATTTGTAGTATTTATGTTGTTGATTTAGTTAGAGACTGGTTTTATTTTTAGAAATAACTCTAAAACGATACTTCAAAATTTTGTTTGTGACCAGTTAGAGGCTTGTTGGAACACTTTGAGAGACTTGCCTCAATGTGTTGGAAATATTTTCAATGCTCACTCAACACTAAAAGAATAAATATTCATAGATTCACTCACTAGGTTTATTCATTGGTCATGTTATCTCGAAAAAGAATTAATAATCAAGTTAAAAGTTGCAGTCTTATCGAGCATAGTACATGGTACATTCAGGAAAATAGCACATCATCATCTGAATATTCAGATGAACGGGCAACAAGACCTGTTCCAGGGACAGATGAATACTTCAATGGATATATTTCAGTTGCAAAATGTGCCAAAATAGGAAACTAAAGAAGCGAAGGCTAGTTGGTATCCATAGATTAGACCATGGAGCTTATATAGAAGAGGTATACTATAATTAACAAATTGTTTTTCTTATAATAAATAAATATTCACATTATTTAATACATTATTATTGATCATTTGAATTGATTTTTTTTTTTATGAAAAGTCGCTTCCGGTTCTCAATATTCCTGAAGAAACTATGGATTATATTGATAGTATCCACTCTCAAGATGAAGGACAAAACACATCTATGGTTGAAACCACTTCATAGATAAATGAGGTTGGTGTCAATGAATTTATCTAGGACTTCTGTACATCTTTTGAAGAATTTATTGATTCACCCCTCGCTCAATTGGCTAGGATGCCTCTTTTTGCAAATGTTGAATCTTCTATATTGGCGACACTTATGTTGTTGTTGAACTTGAAGGTTACACATGGATTGACAAACACATGCTTTACTGATATATTAAGGCTGGTTTTGATATTCCTATAAATTAATGCTTTAGATGTCTTAAAAGTTTTGAATATTGTGTATACTTATAAAAATAATTATTTGTACTATGCAGACTTTTGGCAAACAAAATAGTTCCAAAGGACAATAATTTGCCTCATTCTCATAGAGAAGTATCTTCAATAATGAAAGACATTGGAATGGAGTACAAGACATATGATGCATGTCCAAATGACCATATATTGTACTATGGAGAGAATTCAAATTTACAATAATGCCCAGTGTGTCACACAAATAGATATCGTCAAGATCAAGTATCCAAGAAGGTTCCTTATAAAGTACTACGACACATTCCACTAAAGCCAAGGTTTGAGAGAATGTTCAAGTGCAAGGAGTTGGCAAAATATATGGATTATCATGCACAAGGGAGAAGCCAAGATGGTGTCATGAATATGGTTACAGATAGTAAATATTGGAAAGATATTGAGGAAAAATGGCCACATTTAAGAAATGAGCCAAGGAATGCAAGAATTTCTCTAGTAATGGATGGTGTCAATCCTTTTGGAGATCTTAGAACAACGTATTCTATTTGGCCAGTGTTAATTATAAACAACAATCTTCCCCCTTGGATGGAAATGAAAAATGAACATGCAATGTTAACTCTTATCATACCACATACTAGAACATATTAATGCAATGCTCTCTTGAATTTTATATAAAAATATTTCAATTCAGTTAATCATAATAAAGAACACTTTGTTTACTTAGGAAAATATCAGGTAAAGGATATGGATGTATACATGGAGCCCCTCATTGACGAGCTTCATGAATTATGGGATGGTGTAAATATGCATGATGTATCAAGACCTGTCAATGATAAAAACTTCCTCTTTCATGAGATTCTTATCTGGACAATTCATGATGCCCCAGGGCTCTCTATTTGTTGTTGTAATGTATTATAAATTACATTTATAATTATTGTCTTCATTTTAGTATTTACTAAATTTGGTTTCCAATCTTATTTTAGGGCACAAACAAAGGGGAAACATGGTTGTCCATCATGTGGGCCAAAATTGTTGCATAGGCAATCAAAGGATCTCAATAAAACTGTATATGATGAGTATAGACAATTCTTACCACAAAATCATCGCTATTGAGTGCGTGATAAACATAAGTTCAATGGAAAGGAAGTTGAAATGAGGAAGCCAATAAAGATGAACCCTGCTAGGTGGAAAGAAATGTATGACAAAAAATAAGGGACAAGTTTTCCCCTAGGAATGAAAATAATCTCTATTTTCTACAAATTAGAATATTATGAGAACTTTCCAATAGCACACCTATTGGATACTATGCACATCGGGAAAAATGTGGCAAAGTACTTGTGGAAACATCTAAATGGAACTAACCTTGAAGCACAAATAAAGTTAAGAAAGGACCTTCGAGTTGCCAATATCATGCCAAAAATGTGGTTTCATGAAGACAACTCATATGTTCATGCTCCATGGAATTTTACATCAAATGAGAAATAAAACATCATTTCTACCATGAAAAACATAAGATTTCCTTTTGGCTTTGGTGCAACATTAAAAAAATTATTCACAAGAGATGGATCAGAGTTCTCAGGCCTAAAAACACATGATTGGCACAATTGGATAAAGTTAACACTGTCACATGTTAGATTTGTTGGAACTTAATTAGAAAATTGTATATCCTAGTGATAATAGCATTTCATGCATATTTGAACATGTTTATTTGTTAATGGTCATGCTAGTATTGTGATAATATCATCTCATGAATATTTGAAGTTCATTCATATTTTAACATGGTTATTTGTCAATGGTCATGCAGTATGTGTTTCCTGCAGCAATACCAAGTACTTTTGACCATGATGTCATTTTGACTATTTACAAATTATGCAAATATCTGAGGTATTTTCAATCCATCATGCATACTCTTCCATTAATCTTATCATTTGAAGTGAATCATTGGTTATGCATTTATATGATTTCTTACTTTTAGTTTACGAGAAATCACAAGTCTTTATTGTAATGCATGGTAATACTTGCAGGTGGGTCTCATCTAAAGAGATACATCAGGATGAATTGAAGTATTGGAAGAGGAATGTTTCAATTTTTATGTGTGATATTCAAATGTGCTTCCCTCCAGGCTTCTTTAATTCTCAAGAGCACTGCCTTGTACACCTAGTAGAAGAGATTGAACAATGTGGTCCTATTCATATTCGAACAATGTGGCTCGTGGAGAGATATATGAAGGACTTAAAACAATTTGTGAGGCAAAAGGCTTGACCAAAAGGGTCCATAGTTGAGGGGTACATGGTTTTTCAGGAAATGGTTCATTTGAGTGAGTACTTACCTCAATTGCATATTGAAGCTCCGCGATTATGGAATTATAACCAATCTCAATCATTTGAAGGAGAAAAATTAGAGGGTGAAGGGACTTAAAAGAGGATAAAATGTAAAAAAAATGTTAGTGGTAGTTATTTTTATCTTAAATTTTATAATACATGGCTATAAATAATTATTAATTCATTGAAAAAATATATTTTTCATTGTAGATGCTAAGGAGTGGGAGGCAATACATTTGTATGTTGCATACAATTCTAAATTTATTTTGGAATGGATGGAGAGGTACGCTAAACAAAAGAAATTAGAAGATGAAAATGCATGGACCAATATATATAATAGACATGGTGAAAACACTAATCGAGGATTGCCTGCAAGCCATAAAAGAAAGTGGCCAGATAGATGCTCATGGAATTGGCTAAAGACCAATATTGAAAATGAGGAAACAAAAAGGAAGGATAGAGTGACACAACAACAATTGAATTTCATTAAAGGATCTATAAATGGGGAGGTGATATATATTAATATGTTTCATATATTTAATAAATTTTCTGTTAACTTTTATATCCTTCAATCTAATTAGTTAATATTTTTATGAATTTAGGTAAGATATTACAAAAGAATGTGGAATTTTGGTCATCATTATCGCATCAAAAAAGTTGATGAAAAGAGACAAACTTATATTGTGGATTTTTAGCATCATTTGAGGTGGAATGTCGTTCACATGCAAATGATAGATAACCAATCACAAGCACACTTCGCTACTATGGAGTGTTGGAGGATATTATAGAGCTTGATTTTATGTCTTTCAAGAAAGCTATTTTTCGTGTTGAATGGTACAAGCTTATCGAAGTGGGAGAAGAAAAAACTATCTTTCTCCATAATAATGGATTCCATATGATAAATACATCTAGGTTTGAAGCCACTTCTGAACCTTATGTGTTTCCAAGTCAATGTGACCAAATTTTTCTCATTCCAAATTTAGAACAACCTGGTTGGTCATTTGTGATTGATTATGATCCAAGGGGACGAAGAGTAACATTTGTTCCAGATGTAGAGGACCATGATTTACTTGAAGATGCAAAAGTTCCCCCAGAAGACATAGGTGGCCAAGATGGAGATGATGTTATCACTACAAGAAAAAAGCACATTGGTGAGGGTCATGCTTGTGACGAACCTTTAAGGTCCGTCACCAATGTCACATATGGTGACGGTCCTTAAAAAACCGTCACTGTAAGTGTATATAGTGATGGTCCTTTATGGTCCGTCACCAAAGACATTTTCAATGACACTTTTGGTGAGGGTCGTTAAAGGCCCATCACTAATTCTCTCTTTGGTGACACTTACAGTGACGAAGTTTTAATGACCCTAACCAATGCTCTTTTTTTTACTTTTAGTGACGGTCAAAAAATGTATGTCATCATTGATCATTAAAAGACCGTCACTGTAAGTGTATATAGTGATGGCCCTTTATGGTCCGTCACCAAAGACATTTTCAATGACACTTTTGGTGAGGGTCGTTAAAGGCCCATCACTAATTCTCTCTTTGGTGACACTTCTAGTGACGAAATTTTAATGACTCTCACCAATGCTCTTTTTGTTACTTTTGGTGACGGTCAAAAAATGCTCGTCATCATTGATCATTCCAATGAGTTTTTGATGACACTATGTGCCTGTTATTTTTTTTTGTCAAAGGATAATGATTTAATACCATTATTGTGGAGTATTTTTTATAATATGTCCAAGGCCATAGTGGTTAGGGTCAATCAATTTTTTTAGAAGTAATTAGTGTGTATCATTTCCCTCAAGTAATGACTAGTCGAATAGAGATTTCCAATGAGTCAACACATGATTCATATATATAAAGTTTATTATCTAGAAAATTCCCTTTAGATAAAATTCCACTATTGTGTGTAGGAAGTATATTATTTAATACATAATCAAGCTTTGACAATTCTATTAATGAGAAAGACCTAACAATCCTCAACAATCTGGCACACCTTAAATTAATGCTTTGGCACACGCTAACATTTCTTAGCACCCCACATGTCTTGGAACATCATTGTACTTAGAACATCTTGTGATGACACTGACGCCCAAGAAAATGGTGGCATGCGCTAGCACAACATGGAACTCTCCTAGCATGTGTTGGCATACTGCATATAGTCCTTGTCATGCCCTGGAACACCTTGGTTAATGCATTAACATACATTAGCAGTTGGCACAGAATGCCACTTGGCATGTATTGGGACCTATTATTAGTGTGCCTAGCATGCCCCTTTTCAAAAAGATAAAGTCTTGACTTATTAACCCTCTTATTGGTTCTTCCTTTTGTTTCCTTGACACATATTGACATGCCCTGGCACCCTGTGCCACATCCTTAGCACCTAGCATGTATTGACATATCTTGGCACTATTAATTTTCACATGATATAATTAGCACACCTTGGAACTCCCAAGCACACTTTGGGAATTCTTGACATGCCTTGATATTCCCTAGCATGTCTTACCAATGCTTAGCATACCTTGTCACTCCCTCCTTGGCATGATAACTAACACTCATTAACACTAGTCTCTGGCACAAGTTACTCATATTCATTAACTTCCATGAATTTTTGCCTAGTGCTCCCTTAATGTTTTTTCCTAGTAATCCTTAACACTCATCAACATGCATTATCACTCTCTAGCACACCTTAGAACTCTTCAACATTCCCTTACACTTAATAACATGCATAACACTAGTTTGTGACACATATTGGCGCTTGGAAAGTCTTGGCATGATTGGAATACGTTGAGATGCCTTGGTATGATTTGGCATGGTTTAATATTAAATTTATTTGTGATGATCAATTGTTGGAAAGTAGATGAGAAGCAACAAAGGAATACTTGGCACTTAGAATGCACCAAGACTTTGCACTTGGCACCTATTTCCCCCTAGTGTTGGTGTGCCTAGCATGCCCCTCTTGGAAAAGGTAAATTGATGACTTATTAAACCTCTTATGTGTTCATTTCCTTGTAGTTTAACTTTTTTCTCCCTTTTGTTGTCTTGACAGACCCTGACATGCATTGACACACCCTTGCACATGTTGGCATGCCTTATCACTTGGCACATCTTAACATGTTTGACATGTATTTCCACATCTGGCACACCAAGGGAGTGAAGAGAGATGTAGTCCTAAAGTAGGTCGAGTACAAGGGCCAAGTAAGGGTACTTGCTAAAGGGAGGTCATGATCATCCTCCAAGAGCAAGATCATCATGTGAGGGTTCATAAGAATGTTGCATACCTTAATGATCGGTTTGTGCTAGGAAGTAGGATGGCATATTGTTGGTTCTCTTCTAGAAGATAGAGCTTAAGAGAGGTTTCTCATGAGAATCTGGGCATGTGATTTTAATGGTGTATTTGTGTGAAGGCCGCATCAAATTCTGAAATGTTGAAATTTGCAAAAAGAAATAGTGAGATTGGAAACCAGAAAGGGAAAAAAAAATGCACCCATACTGGTGAGGAATTTTGATGCACAAAGAGTGAGGAATGTGGGACATCTAATTTATTTTTCCCTTAAGTAAATTGGACAATAAATTGTAATTTCATCTCATAACAACTTGTGTTAGTTAATTAAGTCATGATGACCAAGTTAGCTCAAGAAATTCAAGTACTTGAGGGTCTAAGATGAGGCATCTAGAGGGATTCTAATATTTTTGGGGTCCAGTTGAATTTGATGCATTAGTGGGGTGCAAGTGTAATTAACTCAATTAAATGAGTTAAAATTAGTTTAACTAGTTCTAACTGAGTGATGAGCTAGTGAGAGGTCCAGTGAATTAAATTAGATTTAATTCACAATGAGTGATGAATCATATAACTGAAAATGTTCTATTAATATTTGCATTCATGTCAGTTTCAAGGAATACCTAGCTGAGACAGAGGTTAAAGGGAACATAACTATCAGTTGTATTTGGAGAAAATTTCCCATGTGCAATTATAAAGTCATTGGGATGCCATGATGGATTGTGCAATCAAGGAAGACTGATTTTCCTAATTAATAAGGATTTAATTCCCTAGGAATTGCAAGAGCAAGGGAGGCTGAAGTAAGGATGAGAATTGGCTAAGTACTAGACTGAGTTTGCCTAGATCAACGGGAGACAATTGACAGAGTGCTGGAGAATCTCATGAGAGATTAGTCATTAATGTATTGTTTCATGATTCCTTGACTTAATACACAATAGAGATAGAGGGGTTTTGAGCAGTTTCTTTCCCCAAATACATCATGTTGTTGTGCAATTGGTAATTTATTTCTCTTACTTATATGTGATTGTGGGATCGTGTTTTGTTTTCGCAAATTGTAGGAAGGATTCATTATCTTGTTTTAGTAGATTACAAGATCAGATTGAATCTCATTGGTTAGATTTTCTACATGGTATCAGAGCAGGAATTTTTTGGGAGGTGAGTTTGCAGAGAATATCTGAATATATTGGTGTAAAATTTTCAAAAACAAATATAATATTTGGATTCCTTGCGAAAATCTACCCAAATGGAAAAACAAATTGGTTGAATCGGAGCTCGGATGAGGGTGATATCATCGATTCAAAATCAACTCTTTTTTAGAAACTTTTTGTAACGTCGGGACAATGCGCGAGTTAAGAACCTATATGTACTTGAGGTACCAGATGCATGCAAATATTTTAGGAGAAAGGCAGAAGTTAGAGACTTGGTGGTTTAGAGGGAGCATAAATTACCTTTCAACATGCATCCTCATGAGAAGCAGAGAGAAGACCAAGTGGAAGCATCCACTCAAGTAGAGACCTCCATGAGGGGGGAATTTCGAGCCAGATAGGAAGAGGGAGCAGCCATACCTCGAGGTGTATGGTGGGGTGATGTGTAGACATAATCCCAAGATACGAAATTTGGGCAAGGTCCATTGAGATGGCGTGTCTCATGGATTGAACTTGGCTACGAGGAGCCCACAGTACAACAGTAGTAGGAAGGATCAGTTAGATTGATGTAGTTAGATGTCAACAAGACAAAAATTAGAGTGATAGATGTAAAATACTGGAGCACAAATCAGAGTTAGCAACAGTTCAAAGGGCATGGATGCAGATGTCAGCAGCAGTGCAGAGAATCCAGTACTAGATAGGTGTAGTAGCTAGCAGCAGTTAGAAGACTCTAATGACAGATGCATTATACTGATTCAATTGTTTGGAGGCTATTCAGTTTCAGGATTTGTAGGTATAAAAAACACTAGAGAAGTGTAGCATGCAAAACATTCCAAAGGTGCCGGATGGGGATAGATTGAATTCCTTTCTTGTTGAGAGGGAGTGTTGAAATTTGCAACAAGAAATAGTGAAATTGGAAACTAGAAAGGACAAAAAAAATGCACCCACACTGGTGAGGAATTTTTATGTACCAGGAGTGAAGAATGTGAGGTGTCTAATTTGTTTTTCCCTTAAATAAATTGGACAATAAATTGTAATTTCGTCTCATAACAACTTGTGTCAGTTAACTAAGTCACGATGATTGAGTTAGATCAAGAAATTCGATTTAAGGTGTTTGAGGAGGATATTGGTAGCCACCCGCCTATTCCACTTAGGTCCTCGCCATTGTCTCTTTCAGTTTTTCAGTTTCCTTAATTATAGCACAATTTACTATTTTTGTCAGTTTTTTGGGTCCTGAACTTTCGGAGCCATTTTCAGGCCCCAAACGATGTTTTTTGGGCATGAAAGCTTTCATGATATCATATAAATCGCATTAGCAGTTGTAGTCCTTGGAGAGATATTTCTAACGAGGTATCATGTGCATCAAACGAATATAATATGACCAAGTTACGACCCCGGGAAGTTGACTGCCCAACTAACCCCAACGGGGCCCATAAACTCTTGGTGTTACATCTCCTCGGGTTAGGGTTTCATCTTATTTTTAAATAATAAAAAAACCCTTCATGCTTATTGTAACACAGTTCAAAGGAACATAACTATCAGTTGTATTTATAGAAAATTTTCCATGTGCAATTATAAAGTCATTGGGATGCCATGATGGATTGCGCAATCAAGGAAGGTTGATTTTCCTAATTAATATGGAGATAATTCCATAAGAATTGTGTGAGCAAGGCAGGCTGAAGGAAGGATGATAATTGGGTAATTATTAGACCAATTTTGCCCAGATCAGCAGGAGACAATTGGTAGAGTGCTAGAGAATCTCAAGAGAGATTAAGCATTGTATTGTTTCATGATTCCTTGAATTAATACAAAATAGAGATAGAGGGTTTTGAGCAGTTGCTTCCCCAGATACATCTTGTGTTGTGCGTTTGATAACTTGTTTCTCTTACTTATATGTGAGTGTGCGGTCGTGTTTTGTTTCCACAAATTGTAGGAAGGATTCAGTATCTTGTTCTAGTACATTACAAGATCAGATTGAATCTTGTTGGTTAGATTTTCTACATGAAATATAAGAGAGGGTTGATACCATCTTGCCTTGTGGTGGTTAGTAGGCCGCAAGGTCTATGATAAAGACCAACATAAATGGATGAGGGCTTGCACTGTAATTTAGAGCCATAACATAAGTCGACATAGGCGTAATATTGATTGAGTTAACCCAAGTTTGAGGGTTGACATTGAGATCTGAAGTTCATGTCAAGATTCAGTCAAAGAAACGCCCAGAATCTATGGATCCATATGAGCTAGGTTGAGTCTCTTATGGAGGCAAAAGTCATGTTTTTTCTATGTGTGAATAGGGTTTTTTCTACAATAATTAGAAGTACATAAGTATAATGCCCTAGTTAGGACATTTTCCTAGCATGTTTAGTTCATAAGGTATTCTCTTAAGACTGTGACAAATTTGCGTAGAAGAAGATGGGTTGTGACCCTTAGAGTGAGGTTTATTTCTGCAATAAAGACCGCAGATATGGAAGATGGTTTTCAGATTTAGTATGTGTGGAGACATCAGATCCAAAGGAGAGTGGCACCTGAGTAGAAGATTGAGCATGCAGAAGAAATGTGCCACATGAAGAATGGATTGACATGCAGAGAAGTTTATTTTGGTGTAATTTCCGTATAGTTTTAGACAAATATCTGAAGAAACCTATAAAAATTAGTAAATGGACTGTTAGTGGCTGATTTGTGACCCTAGTTCAATCATCTATAGATTGTTAGAAGTATGATAAGAGGAGTAGTTCATATTTGTTCATAGATTGGACAACAAATTACATCAAATTGTCGATACACAAGAACAATTATCTTGAAACGACTCAAACCATTGTTAGGTGGCAGATTTGAAGAGCCCTAGATGAAGACAATATTGTGGGCCCTAGATCAGTAAAAATAATTGACTGTGGTTGGGCAGATTGATGGTAGTCCAAGTACAGTTGGAGGGTTGTTAGGTTATTGTCAAAGAAGAGCCCTGATTCTTGTTCTGGTGAAGGACAACAAAATTGGTAGAAGGGTAGGTGTATAGGGTCTAAGGATGTGCAGACTTTGAAGGACTAAAGTAACAGTCAAGTGGGCCAACCAACTAGCCCTAGTTTACTATAATGTAGAGGATTGATTCAGAGAGAAGAAGGGCAGCCTCCATAGCCCTGGACTTCTCATCTTGGAGCTGTAGTATGGAAAAAGTGGGTCTACCAAAGAGTTGTTCACAAATGGAATTGTGAACAACTTGTTACCACTCAAACTAGTAGTGGAACTAAAAGGGGTTCCTAAGAGGGCAACTGTTAGGACAAGGGAAATTATGGAGGCTTAGCCCATTGTCACCACAGCTAAGGCTCCTTGCTCTTCACGGACTTTCACCGATGGTTGGAGTCCCATAGTCTAGGAAGTCACCTGTAGAGTATAGGTCAATTAATAGGTGGGAAGTGACCCTCGAAACCATTTCCCTAAGATAAAATAAAGAGTGGGACTTACTTTCCTTTTAAGCAAGGGAATTTATCTTATAGGGAGAGAGGAGGGGGATTGCAGGGTTGAGGGAGAAGAAAAATACTTATGAAGGAATTTCTCAATCCCTAAAATCCTTTTGGAACTGGGATTCCCAAATGGTCCTTGATGAAATGCCTTTGACACCAAATGGGACCACACGGGGCCTAGTGGACCCAGCCCAGGTTCAGGGATGGAATATAGCAACCAATGATGTTCCTATCCTGGAAAAGGTGAGGGGAAAGGATCAGACAAGAGTTTTTACTTCGATAGGTCAAATTGATCCTACTAGGTTCTGTCCTTGGGAACACCTAGGAAAAACTTGATCCTAGAGCTAGGGCTTGAGGTATCCAGAGATTCCACTATTAGAATTGGCCCAAGTTCTGAGGAGAGTGAGGGCACCCAACAACGCAACTGCCTCTAGGATATAGAAGTTTTCCTCTAGCTAGATTCCTAGGAAATTGTTGCCCTAGGTGACCTAATGGGGCTAGACCTAGGGAATTTGAAAATTTCTTAATCTAAGAAACCCTACTACAGTATCTTGATTTACTTCTCCTACTTGAATTAAGTTACAAGTTAATTTCTGAATATTCAATAAATTAGCGAAGTAAATAGTAAATACAACTAGCAACCTACACATACAGATCAAATATTGAATAACATGCTCATAGACAAAGTGACACGGATTTTTTGGACAACTGTCCCCGGAAAAAACCCAATGCAGGAAAATCAGTGCAGCTAGCTCTGGAGGGTTTTCATTATCATGCATAATCTAAGTACAACAATCTTGGGCACCAAAATTGGTTCACCTAACAAAGAAATAAAAATGGCAGTAATACGCTGCTCTGAATCCCTCTACGTTAGCCTGAATGGCCTTTTTCAGCCTCTGCGCTGCTCAGTAAGGGCCTACGTCACACCTAAAGGGCTTACATTGCCCCTGTGCTGCCTTGACTGGGCCTGCGTCAGCCCTGCGTGGCTCTTGCTGCCTCTATGCTGCCCCTGGTGGGCTTTGGCTGGACTGAGTGGCTCCTGCTACCCCTGCTGCTCTGGCTGGCTGGAATGCTTATGCAAAAAAAGCATAGGTAAGAAATAAGGCACTGGCCAAAGGTAACACATAACATTCAGAAAAAATTGAAGAAATGAAATGAAAATAGATCAATGTCCACAAATAACTGAAATAGCTCAATGGGACTAGACAGTAAAGCTTTGACTACAGCAATAAGTGCTTATAGCATCAACTAAGAGAATAGAGGAGACTAGTTCATGAGGTTAAAATGTTGTATAATTGTTGGTACAGGAAAACTATAGAATTGTTAGAGTAAATATTTGCAGGTACCATTATTTGGTGATCGTCGATTATCATTTTATTTCATCAAATACCCTGAAGAATGGGCCTTACAAGCTATTTGTGTAGACAAATGCCACAGAAGTTGTGTGATGGAAAAATATTCACACTATATTGAAGAAAACACCTACCAAATAAGGATGACATTTCAAATGGGGCAAGAAACAATAGAGAGATAAACATCGAAAAAGTTAAAATTCTAGGGCAACAGGAAAGAAACTAGGTAGCATGGTAGAAAGCACAACAAAGAAAATTGTAAAAATGGAAAACCCTACAAATTAGCAACCATCGAAACATCACCACAATTTTTTCTTTAACTCTAAATCTCCAAATTCATCAAATTATATCCTGTATTCAAACCTGATCCTCTCTGTTATCCATTTTAAAGATAAGGCCGAGAACTTACTACAAAACCATCACCTACATGTAGTGATCTTATTCTGTGACCAGACAACCTACTTTCGTGAAGACACGGAAAGGTAAACACTCTCTGCCAAGATTTTCCATACAACCCAGGTTGAGCAGCCACATATATATCACTAGTTTTTTCTCTTCAGATTTGTAACTTAGAAGAGCTTTGTTTGACCACCTCCGGGTTGCTCCCAGAGTCACCCAGGCAAGCCCTCTCAGCATTATCCTCTTTCTGTAGTACCTAATTATTAATTTAATTAACCATAATAGTTTCTTGATCATGCAGGTATTTCAAATATATTGCCAATAATCATAAAGCTATCATGTTAAACAATCAGGTCAAAAGACTTTAGACTATGATGCAACAAATACAAAGAAACCTCACCAACAATCAAAGGACAAACAAAGTCAAACCTCTACAAAGTATAAATAGATATCTGATAAAGTTCATTCCACCACAAAAATGTGCTTAACTAAAGAAAATTCTAATTACTGTGCTTTCAAGACAAAGCTTTCAAGGGCAGTGATGTTATAAACATACCCCTACACCTCGTGAACAATCAATGTGTATAATTAGACCATCATAAGGCTCATTTTAAACATCATTATTATCATTTTATAAATCATTTTCATCAAATAAACAAGAAGCAAGCAACAATTACACTCATTTCCACTGAAGAAAAGTATACGGAAGTTTCATATACTTATTTATGAATCTATCTAGATTTTCAACTTCATTGTACAGTCAACCAATCAGTTGTTGAAGCCCAATATTGTCTCTTGTGAGAATCAAAGTTGTTAGACTTGTGATCAAATCCATGCATTTCAAAACATTGTGTATTCAATGCAATTTCCTAAATTCAGGTCATTGAGGTTGGTAGTCCTGGACACATTCATGAGGTTATAACTGTGTTCAATAGTTTGTTGAAGCTCCTGGCAAGGGAGATTTAACAGTTAAGAAATCAGTTGTTACCTGTGTGTCACTAAAATAAACTCACTGACATTCTTCTCCTACAAGCACATGTATTAGTTCATTTTAAGTATAGTTTTATAAATTACTGTGCAGAGCAAACATCATGGAATATCATGATAGTTTACTGAATCACCCAACATCATCCTTTATGCAAGTCATATGATGATATTTCTTCACACTTATTTATCTCTAGTTGTCCAAACACAGTGCAGGTCATCACCACCACCCTTGCAAAATTGAACATGATAGGCTCGTGGTCCTATCTAAGCTTGGAATATAAATTTCAAAACTTAGTTACACAACATGATGGAATATTATGATAAAGGTATCCCATGCATTCTAATCAACAATATCTAGTGGGATTGGAACAACAACACATTTTTTTCACGAGAAATATCCATGATATTTTACGAATCACCCCTTATTTATCTCTTGTCCCAAGACGGTGCAGGTCATCACCACCACCCTTGAAAATTTGAACATGATAGGCTCGTGGTCCTATCTAAGCTTGGAAGAAAATTTCAAAACTTAGTTACACAACATCATCGAAGATTTATTAAAAAAATTTCCCATGCATTCTAATCAGCAATATCTAGTGGGATTAGAACAACAACACATTTTGTTCATGAAAAATATCCATGATAGTTTATGAATCACACCAACATCTATCCTTTATGCAAGTCATATGATGATATTTCTTCACACTTATTTATCTCTTGTCCCAACACAGTGCAGTTCATCACCAATACCACCCTTGCAAAATTGAACATGATAGGCTCATGGTCCTATCTAAGCTTGGAAGAAAATTTCAAAACTTAGTTACACAACATCATGGAAGATTTATTAAAAAAGTTTCCCATGCATTTTAATCAACAATATCTGGTGGGATTGGAACAACA
Source organism: Pinus albicaulis (assembly GCA_034641835.2). Lineage (NCBI taxonomy): Eukaryota > Viridiplantae > Streptophyta > Pinopsida > Pinales > Pinaceae > Pinus > Pinus albicaulis. The sequence goes on from JAXQQM020074548.1 coordinate 24,869, forward strand.
ACACATTTTGTTCACGAGAAATATCCATGATAGTTTACGAACCACCCTAACATCTATCCTTTATGCAAGTCATATGATGATATTTCTTCACACTTATTTATCTCTTGTCCCAACATAGTGTAGGTCATCACCACCACCCTTGTAAAATTGAACATGACAGGCGCTTTGTCCTATCTAAGCTTGGAATAAAATTTCAAAACTTAGCTGCTCAACATCATGGAAGATTATTCTAAAGGTGTCTCATGCATTCTAATCAACAATATCTCGTGGGATTGGAACAAAAACACATTTTGTTCACGAGAAATTCTAACAAAGATCACAATTAAATTGATAAAAAATAGTGTTTGGAAGACAAGATTCATCCTAAACCACAAAATAATGGATTTTGGTAATTCCTCCACTCCCTCTTGGATTCCCTTGTGACTTATTTGATGGTGTTGCACAAGTTATCCCACCTAGCTGCAAAGTGGTGCGGTACTCTTCCTCTCCCAGTCTTATAGCGAGAAAGTAAGACATACCCAAAGTTAAGGATCCAAAAGCTTAGTTGATTCCACTGCTCTTTGTACCCTTCTGGAAATTGCATCCATAAAAAGAGTAAAATCCCTATAGATCATGGGGGATTCAAATATCATGATCAATTAGGTCAATAATTCATGATAGAAAACATCTACCTACACCCCGTCCTACAAGATATCATAGATTCTCCCAACTCTTTGGACTAGCTATCTTTCAGACACATTCTAAAGGAGATAAATACCACAACATACAAGCTTTCAAAATAATCTCTCAAATTTCCCATTGATACCTTTATGGTATCAGACTCCATCGATAGGATGGAGTATGACCAAATGATTATTCATGTCTAAGCTCGAAAAACAAGCCAATCTAGATTGATGCATGCACATTCCAATCATGACAATTAATTTCTACATCTTCTTAATAGAAAAAACAAGTAATATTTTTTCTCTGTTCACTTTACAACATAAACACCAATTTCACCCATAATGTTAGGATAAGTTGAATGATATGATAGAAAAGGTGGGAGGAGTATTTTGTGGTGTATTGAACAGGACTGGGGGACACACATTTAGCATGGATGGGTAGAAGTGGGATGTCCAAGCATGGTTTACTAAGATCTATAATACAAGCATTAGAGAATGAGAAGGGGGATTAAGACCTAATGTCATAGGGGCCAGGGGGCCTAGAGGGAAGGTAACAAGAGAAATTGAAAGGGGAACCCCTCATAGTGGTGATAAGGGAATTAGGGGTCTCATTATCACAACCAATAAGTCATTAACCCATAACCATTAAATTCCCTATCCCTTAACCCTGAAGCCATACTACCTTAACCCCTACACTCATACCTCATAAGCCATCGACCCCTTGATGCATTAAACCTTAAGCTATTAACTCATAACCTAGAATCCATGAACCCCCTAAGAACTAACCCCTTATTCTCTTAACCCATGACCCTTAAACCTTAATCCATAACCCCCAAACACCTTAAAACCTAACCCCTTAGCCCCTAACACCTAAATCCCTTAATTATTAATCCCTTAACCCCTAAATCCCTTTCCCCCCAAGCCCTTGGCCCTTAAATCTTAACTCTTGAAGCCCTTAACCACTTAGTATCTAAGGAAAAACACAACACCTAAAACCAACAAAATAACCTCTTAGGAGAATCCTTCACCTCTTTTTACCATTTGACTTTTAGAGAACTGGGTATTGGTCTCGAAGGTGTGCATTTGTGGGTAATGCGCTTATAACATGTATACCAAATGTAGAACAACTGGATAATTTGAAAAACCTCGATAAGAGTTGCTCACAATATCTACTCTTCATGTTGACATGGAGCTTGTAGTGTTCTCCCACATAAGGAGTTGACAATGAATAAATCACTCATAATGACACAACCTATTCAACCCTAATGAACAAGGAGCTAACCCTTGATAGAAATATTTTGTTTGCTAAAAAACCATAATTGTGTCAATGTATAATACTATACATAAGAGAAACTAAAATGATATTATCCACATCAATTCTAGAAATAGCCTCACATTTTCCACAAGTGGTGAGCCAAGGGGTGAATGTAGGGAACTATTAAAGTTACATCATGTTTAAATTCCTTTTACATCAAGAGATTGTTCTCCATTAGGGTTGATGCACCATCACAAGGGAGCATGACACCTTTTTGTGGGGGAGCGATTAAAGTTGTAACACAATTCAGGTGACATAAACCTCCAATGTAAATGACATCATTATACGTTTGTGTCAATTTGTTAAAGAGGTTATTTATAAACAATAAATTTAGTACTTGGACTTCATATTTTCATGGCCTTGACTCTAAGATGGGTTTGTACTAGGAACACTTCATGCAAATAAGAGGGGGCCTTAATTTTGAACCCTCATACACACAAGAGCACTAGATGTTGCCCTTTAGATCCCCCATGGTGGTTTCAAAGTGGGTTTACATTAGTGTCTAGTTGAAACCAATGACATCATGATATTCCTCTTCTCAATAACATCTTCTAGCTTTGCCATATACACAACATTGAGTTAGAGGATCACCTCATCTAATAATCTTACAATTACAAGTTGTAAAAGTTCACCTGCTAAATTAATACTAAATTTGAGAAATTTTAAGTGACCGAACTAAAAATGACTAACTTAAATGGCTAAGAAATTCATAATACATTGCATGTATTTCTCTGATCGCTAGGATGAAAGGGAAACCAAACTCAAAGCTAGACAATGTACATATATTGAAGATGGATTCAATTTTGGAAACTGTCATTTAAAAAAAGGCTAGCTCTGCCCAAAAATGATAGTCCCTCCTCCAATACCTTGCCACAACTTCCATAGTTGTCAATTTTACAATAATAGAACCTCTAAGTACAAGCTTAACATATACTTAGAACTTAGGTTGGAATTTATTTGATTCTTTAACTCTTTAGATGATGCCTAAAGATCATTAAATATATATATTGAAGCATTTTCTTGTAGTTATTGATGAACTTGTTAACCATCCATAGAGGAATACTTCCCTCAGACATGTACTTGATTTTGTCCACAATGAAAGAATCCTACTATGTTTTTGGTATATTCGACAAGACTACATCTTTAAAGTAATGAAAATTTAATTATTAATGTTTGAAAATCCTTTAAGAGGTGGAGAGAATCAAATTCACATAAGAGGAGGTATTCCCTTTGTTTAGCGAACCTCCATGGAGAGAAAGCAATAAATGCAAGATTAACCTATTGTTTATGTGATAATTAGGGAATGTATATCTATTCTCTCAAATATTAGTCTTAGATAATGAGAAAGAATCTTCTATTTATTCTAAATAATCCTTAATGCTATTTATAGAATACCTTCTCACCATCACAATCACAATAGTCATTTTTTAAGGAAAAAAACTACAACAAAACATTAAATATGCAAATAAATAACCTCCATATATGAAGGTAAAAACATATTTAAAACAAATTTAAAGTAAATTAGAATATAATATAGAAAAATTAACAAAAATCTTGATACAACATTAATTTAAATAATTTTATTTAACACAAATATATTATTAAAAACTACAAATTAACTTTAATAAATAAATAATTTATATAAAATCCCACTCTAATAATGAATAATTACTTAATTTATAATTAATTTATATATCGATTCAATGTCACTCAAAAAAATAACACAATCCATTATAATTATCCCACCCAATCACTTAGTTTCATTCCTTTGCCCTCTTGTTCCATTTATTTTTCCAAATTAAAAAAAATATTAAACTATTCCAAATTCTTTGAAATCATTTAACTCAAATACAAATATATGGCGCCTTTACATTTGATGCCTCTATATTTTGCTACTATTGCATTATCCCTCTCCCTGGCCTGAAACGAGATCAGGAGCTCGCTTTTGTACAATCCTGGTTTGCAATCGCTCTGGGATAAATCCCCGAGCCCTCAGATCCCTTCATGCACGGCTTCCAACAGATCATTTATGCACTACTTTCAACAGATCATTTGCGTTTCTTCACCGTCAAAACGAGTTCAGAAAGGTATTTTTCTGCAAGAGAATTCTTAAATTGAAAAATCTCATCATTTTTCTTGTGGCTGTCACGAATCCTGTATGCTATGTCTTGGAGAAAATTCATTAAATAAGCTACTGTATTCTCTGAACTAAATTTTTCGAAATAGATCTTGCTCAAAACACTGTTTTAAGCAGCAGAATTAGAGAAAAACAAGTTGATTAAAGTATCTAAAATGGTTCTTTGGTTCTTTCAGTTCAATTATTCTAAGCTTTCAATGGAAAAATTTAACCCTATTTTGGCTTAGAGACAATATTTCATAAGCTAAGGCTCTCTATAAATGGACTAGAGGAGGTTGTGCTAAAAAATTTGTTTAAAAAAACGACAAAGTTTGCGAATAAATTCATTGAGTTAAAGGATGGGGATTCTGATACATTTCGAGTAGTTTGATTGAATGATTTCTTTTTCTGTTCTACACATTTCAAATTTTTGGGAGAATGGACATTGATTATTCTGGTATTTGACGGTATTCTATTCAAATTACACAAAGGAAGATAGAAAGTTAGGGCTTTTAGAGGATGGGCGTACATAATGCCAAAATCTTTACAAGTTTTTGTAAGATTTTTAAGACTGTCAAATAGGATAGAACATTAGGGCTTTCACTAAGCCAAGAAAGCTAATGTCACATTCTTTACGGATTTAATTAAGAATTATGAGACTGAACATTTTTGATGTTCAGGTGGTTCATAGATATCTTCAAGTGGTTTCTATTTGTATGGAACAAGTAGTTTCTGTTTGTATGCAACCAAGAATTTGATACGTCAACTGAAATACTATGCTTTCACAGGTTTTCCCTTTCAGATCATCTTTGTGCAATATAATACAATCTTTAATGCTCTTTAGTGTATGGATAAGTCAAAACTAATGGATCAAGAAGCAGGGACTATAGAAAAAGTTACTAATGGAGGGAAATGTTATCCTTCACAAGATAACAATGTAGAGGTGCTTTTTTTTTGTTTTGGCAAAAATAGGCCATCCAAGTAGGCCTTAGAAGCTACAGAGAGAAGCTCTCTGTTTTCTTTTACAATGGCTAAAGTGGAAAACTGTTGCCACATTCTAGGGTCACCTCTGTCCATTATAGAAGGAGGTCTTGTAACCTGCTCCGAGTTGCCAGTTTCTCTCTAAGAAAGTTTGTATGGAAAACCAATGTTCTATTGAAGGTTTAATAATACAAAGGATACGTAAAATGAAACTCCTTTAGTGAATCCAAGAAAAATACCTGGCGAAGAATTGGTGCAAAATGATACCTGTAGAAGAGCTGACAAAGTTCCAAAATTAAAGCCAACTTCGCCAATTAAAAACTGCAAACAACCTAGAATCTTATCTTCAGGACGAGATTGTTTGAAGCACCCCAAAAATTCAAGTATGTTGCTACTGTGCTACCTTTCTATAGACTGGAATTATTTCTTTTATTGGTATAATATCAGTTATATAGTCCTGGTTCAAAAATTTGAAAGATAGACTTGATTTTTCATCCAGTTGATTATGAGACTTTGTACTCAAGGTCATGAGAAAAAAAATTCAATACTTTTCAGCTAGTCAAGAATAAGTTCTTGAAAGTTAAATAGTAATTTTCTCTATCTAGTTTCCCACTGTGCATCGGGCATATCGCTGATTTTAGCAAGCCTTAGCATTTTCCTCTCTAACTGCATAAGGAAGCAAATTTCTGAACTCTTCCCTGACACACATGAAAGTCAGATGCAGTTTCGGCAATGGCATTCGTAAATTATAAGAAATTATTGTACACGAATATTCTTACAGTCCTTGCTTCTCACTGGCAAGCAGATGCTACAATGAGAATTTTGTCCAACCATCCTTACAATTTTAGCTATTGCAGTATGATTGATGGAGCAAAGATTTAACTGTGTCCTTATTGTTTATTTTCTCTTTCCAACCTAGATTTTTTATCTACTCTTAACAGTTCATTTCCTTGAGATCACAAGGCTGCCTTTTAAGTGCCCATTTTCCCTTCTTTATTACACAAATATCCAAAGCAACCTTGTTACCTTGCATCTATTCTTTGACTCCTTCCTTCTTCCATTAATCCTCTAGATGATAATATGGAGGTTAATCATAAAAACAAGACAAGATACACTGCTCATATTCCAGAAAATATTTCTTCATTTCTACATGTGCCAGGGCCCAGAACCTAGTTGAATTTTCCTTCTTGTGACAAATACAAAATGATACACCACTCATATTCCAGACAGGATTTCTCCATTTCTACATATGCCAAAACACAGTTGAATTTTCCTTCCTCTTATCATCTTGATTCTTGCTTAGCTTAGTCCAACTTCTTACTTTAGAAGTTTACAAAAAACTTACAGAATCCTTAACATATTGTGTACCTAAGTGGTGCATTTCCAAAATCCACAGGTAAAGTCCAATTTCCTAGCGTCCAAATTCCTTCAATTCACTATTGATATAAAACAAGAAATTATAGCTAGCTGCTAACATTCTCACTTAAAGCTTTAACAAGATTCCCAGGAATTACATATATCCTTTAGTGTTTCTACTCATCAGAATTTAAGGAGCCAGTTTAGAAAATCTCACACATAGAGGGAAATCAACAGGAACATTATTCAAGAGATTAAAGCCAGAATCTCCTTAAAAATTACATCTCTATCATTCCCACTAATAAAAATACGAGTCAATTAGGCTTGTACTAGTGCAATAAGAACATATACCATGCTAGGGACTAATGTTTTATTCTTATTTGGCACAAAAGTGACCAGGTTTATGCCCATTGCTAGCTTCCAACATGAGTGGATCCCTCTAGTGATTTCTCACTGTCAACATTTAGCCTACATAGGGCTTGGTCTAGTGGTAAGTTGGACCAATTTCGATGCTGGAGACCAAGCTTCTATTCCCTATAGGCTTAGAAGTTTACTAGGACTATCTTGATTGGCTAGCCTACAACGTTAGTGGCACCCTTAAGAGGGCTTTTGGCCATCAACATGAGCTGCAAGAAAAAATGATCTACCAATAAGGGGGAGTGCATATGATGACTTGGGTTCAAACCCTGACAAGTGCACTCCATTGTGTTACTAAGGGCCCATGATGAGGCCAAGAGGAAAATACAAAATTCATGTCCAAATGGATTTTGTATGGGCATAGAAACGCCTCAAATGTGGCAACTTAGCCAATGTTCCATTATGTTTGACAGTGCTCTTCCCCATGTTATAGTGGGTAAGTGTTTCCCCTGCTTTTGACCAAAAATAAAATAACAACCTAGAGAAGATATTAAAGCCAGACCATCCTTAAAAATCACGTCTCTATCATTCCTAGTAATAAAAATATGAGTTGATTAGGCTTGTTCTAGTGTAATTTAAGAACATATACCATGCTAGGGACTAATGTTTTATTCCTATTTGGCACAAAAGTGACCAGGTTTATCCCCATTGCCTAGCTTCCAACATCAGTGGCTCCCTCTGGTGATTTCTCACCATCAATATTTAGCCTACATAGGACTTGGTCTAGTGGTAAGTTGGACCAATTTCGATGCCCGAGACCAAGCTTCTATTCCCTATAGGCATAGAATTTGACTAGGACTATCTTGATTGGCTAGCATGCAACATTAGTGCCACCTGTTGTGGCCCTGTAATTTATAAGATTGGCAAGAATAAAAGACAGACGACAACATCAAACTTCTTTGGAGTCCATAACCTATCCTTCTTAGACTCAGAGAGGGCTCTCTTTGTTTTTATGATTTAGCTTGATGATTATAAAGGCTGATATTAGGCTAGTTATAGAAATTATGAGGGCTATTTGTTTTGATTGATTATGTGGTTGGACAGATAGAGATATGAAACTTAATCCGTTGGGCTATGGAATCATAAAAGGCTGAATTGTGCATCAAATTTTCAAGGGCATTCACAGGGCAAGCTAACTATGCAAATTGGATCTTACTGGCAGTGTGAATATGAGATGGAAGAAAACAATGAGTTCAGTAATAGCTAAAGAGCAGTTAAGAATTCTTTAACTATACTTCAGAAGAAAACATTAAGATAGTAAACACAGACAAAATTAAGGTGCTCTCTTAGCAAATCTTAATCTAAATTTTCTATTTCACAATTAGACAAATTGATGCTCAACATGAAAGGTAGAGAAAAACATTAACACAAAAGAAACATCACCATTAACATATCTCAAGAATCTTGTGAACGGTCTCTTATTATTGATGCCCCAAAAAAAAATACAGTGCTCCAATACAATGATCTTTACAACGCAGAGTCTAACAAGGTCCAACCCTTGATAATGAAAATACAAGTAGTATTTAACTGCAACTATGCTGGTTTCCCTAATCTACTTCAGCAATCTTCATTAACTACAATTTAATTAGAATTTGACAACTGTGGCCATGTAAGGCTCGAACAAAAAATATCTCTGGAAAAACTGACTATAACATTAACTTTGGTAGCTCTTTGTAAATCAAAAAGGTATGTTGAAAGTGGTTGAGGTGGTCACGAAGAGGCAACACTGGGTGGCTCTGACATCTGGCTCTGCCATTGAGACCGCCTTTGCTGGATCATTAGTTCTAATGCGGCACTGGCTACCATGTGTACCCTCAAATATCTCTATCCAATATTTTCCATCGGTCACCAATTTTTGCATCTACATCATCAATTTCTTTTCCTAGCTTGTGAAGCATAGCATCGATCCTATTTATCAGAGAAGATGAAACATTGCTTCCTACGGAAAATTTAGTCGCATGACACTTTGCATCCTTTGATAGATAGACACAGAGAATCCTTCACCCCTGTTAGGAAAGGCTGAATTGGTGGCTTCACATTGCTATTTACGCTCAGTCACACTATCTGAAGGAAGAGATTATGTTGCCTTCTGTGGTATCTCAAATATACCCTTTACAAAACAACTAATTCCTCCTGCTATCTTAATTTCCTCCATGTGGCCCTCAATTATATCTTGCAACACTTGTGTTGGAGTTCGCTTGACCTTTTTTCCACAGTATGACATTTGTTGCCGCTTTTAATCTCTTACTTCAGCTAATTATTCTTCTCTTGTTTTCTCCCTCTTTATCCCTTGATAGGAAGAACGCTGCCATATAAGGCCATCCTACTCAAGTATGGGTTTATAATCGGAACACCTTTTCCGATCCTTTGTAGCCTTCCTCATGGCATTTTCATGCATAACTAATAGTTTAAAGAATTTCAAAATTGCAGGAAGCTTTGCCTCTTGGACAAAGGAAATTAAGACCTCTGCATGACGAATGATGAACTCAACAACATCCGAACCAAATCAATAGCAGAACACTGGCCATACACATTCTGAAGATTTTCCACTACAACGTATTCTCCTTGTGAAAGCTTAAACTTCTGAAAGTGCATCATATCCCATTTCAGGGACAGACTCAAGGCAAACATCAATATTCGGAACAGGTGGACCAATAGTCTCGATTGTTGAAATAACATTTGGAAGGCAAACAAAACTTCCCGCAATTTTTTTTGTCAAACCATAGTCCTGTACAACATGGAAACATGTCACTACTCGTAGAAACTCTTCCACATGTCTTGCAAGTGGAGCTGCTCCTGATGAAATTACACGAACACGTCCTCCCAGACCTTGTTTAATCTTTCTAAAGACAACTTGATCAAAAAGTGGACATTCTTTTTCATGTTTCAACCCTTTGCGCATATTATTAAGCTTGTATTTGTATGCAAATTCAAACACCTTTCTATTCGGAAATCCCCAAACAAAAATATTCTAGTTTAAACCTAAATATATGTGATCAAAATGTTGGCAATATGATGCAGAGTGTTGTCCTTGATGGCAACCCACTGAATGAAGATGAAGACATGAGATTGTTGGCATGTGTTGTCCTTGATGGCAATACACCTGATGAAGTTATTCTTGACTTGATGGACTTGGTAAATGATTTAAATCTGATGTGATATGATGTTTGTTGACAATATGATGTAGAGAGTTGTTCTTGAATGGAAACCCACCTGATGAAGATGATGGCAACTTACTTGATGAAGTTGTGCTTGATAGAATATGTCTTGATGAACCTGTTTAAAGATGAAAATCTGATATATCTACAGAGAGTACAGAAGGTAATGAAGAAAGGATTTCAATATGTGCTAGATCTATGATGAAAAGAGTATGTCTCAAGGCATACGTGGATTTTCCTAGGAGAAGTCGCGTATGCACGCGGTAAAGTACGTGCCAAGTCGCGTATGGGCAAAAGCACTCATAAAGTGCAAAACCAGGGGTAACCACCATGGTATTGACCCATTGTATTGGGTAATGATTCGTCTAAATGACCCCGTCCAGGAATACCATCGGAAGTAATGTAGTTTTGGGCTCATGGTATTTTTTTGGCTCATGGTATTGAAAAAGGGGCTCATGGTATTGAAAAAGGGTAAACCTATATAAGGAGAAGAAATTCATTGTGCAAATCATGAGTGTGGGTGCAAGATGTCTGAGCTTGAATGAATACTTCTCTCTGAAGGATATCTGAATGGAAAGGGTTATAGTTGAATGATAGATCTGAATGCATGAGGCACCAATGAAGAAAATGATGAAGAAGGGGATCTAGATCTGAAATGTATTTGTATCTACTAGATCTGTTTATGGAGTGATTAGATCTGTGATGAGGCGAACATTTGTCTGAAGTTAAGGGTTGAATCTGAACTGAATATCTGATCTGAAGAAGTATGCAGCTCTGTAATGGTTGAAGATCCATACGCTAGTTCACCGAAGAGGAAGCGTGTATATACGCGGCTTCGCTGAAGAGAACACACGTATGCGCAATGAAATTGGATCTGTAATATGTACAGAAGTATACGCTGGTTTATGTGAACGGAAGCGCGTATATACGCGACATCAGAGAAAGGAAAGCGCGTATGCAAACTAGGGTTTGCTAAAGTCTGTGGTAAGAAATGTCTGATCTGTTCTGCTGGTTTACTGATATCTGTCAGTGAGTTATATGTATCTGTTTCATGGTTGACTGTGCTTAAAAGTATGGAAAGGGTCCAGTCTGAAAATATGATGAAACGTGGCCTACAAGTTGTGTTCTTTTGAAGTTGTTGGATCCAGTGTGAAAATTGATGAAACGTGGTCCAAGGTGGTGCTGAGGGTTGTAGCCTTCAGTCAGGGGGTTGTAGCTCCCTTCCAGGTGAGGCTGGTAAACGAGATCGGGGGGTCGTAGCTCCCTTCCAGGAGAGGCTGGTAAACGAGTCAGGGGGTTGGAGCTCCCTTCCAGGAGAGGCTGGTAAACGAGCGCAGGTGGGTGCCTTCGTGCTGGTAGGAGTCTGCACCAGCACATATGTTGTAAGATGTTTTCTCTATAATAAAATATTGAAGGCTGAGCAACTGCAGCGGTGGTTTTCTCCCGACTTGGGTTTCCACCTAAAATCCTAGTGTTCATGTGTAATGGTTTATTCTATTCTTACTGCATATGTTTACTATTTATAGATCATCTAATGAATGAATGATGGAATGATATAAGTGAAGATTTAATGGCATAATTAGATCTCTGTGTATACGCGAATTTTATGAAGGATATCCACGTGTATACACTAGTTGGCTTCAGAAAACTAGCGTATGGGTTTTAGAGCATGAAAAAGTGAAAAGTTTTAGTTTTCCATAAATACTGATTCACCCCCCCCCCCCTCTCAGTATTTTTCCCAACAATTGGTATCAGAGCCAGGTTCTTCTGCAGAAGCTTGATCGCTTGAAGGAGATCTGTCGCAATGGGAAGTCAAGAAGGAGTGATGTCTATAAAGCCACCTCTATTCAATGGAAGCAATCTAATATTATGGAAGGTACGAACAAAATCATATCTACAAAGTCTTGGTGCAGATGTATGGGCAATCGTGGAAGAAGGTTATCAATATCCTGCAAGTATTCCTACTGATGCAGCTGAAAGGAAGAAGTATGAAATCAATGCCAAAGCAGTGAATGTCTTATTAGGAAGCATGTCTGAATCAAAATTTGCTAAATTAATGCAGCTACATTCAGCAAAAGAAATATGGGACAAAATCATTCTAAGCTATGAAGGAGACACAAAGGTAAAAAGTGAAAAACTCCAAACTCTTAGAATTGAATATGAAAATTTGAAGATGCATAGTGATGAAAGTGTTGCCAGTTCCTTTCTTCGTCTAGATGATATTGTAAATCGGATGAGAAATTTGGGTGAAACCATAACTGATACTACTCTGGTAGAAAAAGTCTTAAGATCCTTGACTTCAAGATTTGACTCTAAAGTTTCAGCTATTGAAGAAAGGCAAGATCTGCAAACTCTTACTATTGTTCAATTACATGGTATTTTGACTGCTTTTGAAATGAGACAAGGAGGTCCTTCTCAAATCAGAGAAGTTGCTTTTAAGGTGTCTGCAAAAGGAAAGGAAAAGGAAGTTTTCAAAGAAACCAGCTATATATCTGAAGAAGATTCTGACCATGATCTGAAAGTGCTCATGGCAAAGAAGCAAAAGAAGAAGGCTACTCAAAGCAAGCAGATACCTCAGAAATCATGTATAGCAGAAATTGAAAGAGATGAAACAGGTATTAATCGTTGTTCCTGTATTTTACTTAACTGTATATGAAAAGATTATGATAGTGAAAGTGAAGACTCTGACCAAGGTCTACAAGTGCTCACGGCAAAGAGGAAAAAGAAGAAGGCTACTCAAAGCAAGGAGATGTCTCAGAAAACCTGTATAGCAAAAATTGAAGAAGATGAATCTGAAAGTGATTGGGGCCCTTTGAATAATCTTTCTTGTGCAAACAATAGTGAAGATAGTGAAAGTAAAGTTGTGGATCTAGAAGAAGCTCTCAGGGTTAAAGTTGAAGAACTACAAAGTTCATCTAAGACGCAAGAATCTATCAACAAAGAGATGATATCTCAAATGGAAAAACAAATAGAAATGTTGAATGGACAGGTGGACAAGTATCAAAGGTTTCATACTTATGCATCCAATTGAATTAAAGAACTAGAAGCAGAAATCAATGATCTAAATGCAGATCTCGAAAAATCAAGCAAGAAGAATGAAGGACTTGAAGCTGCAATCATCTCTCTACAAACAGATCTTGAAGCATCAAGTAAGAAGAATGAGGAACCTATACAACCACTTGAAAAGGAAGGCCTTGAAGCAAAAATCATCTCTCTCAAAGAAGATCTGGAAAAATCAAATAAGAAGAATGAAGAGCTGCAACAAACATGTGAAGAAAACGAAAATTGGTTGAAAGAAGAGATTCTAAATCTGAAGGATCAAGTAGAAGATGGAAGAAGGAAAGAAGAAAACTTGACGAAGCAATGTCAAGCCTTGGAGGTTGAGGTAAACATTCTCAAAGGTAAAGTAGAAGAAAAGGCTAAACTTTTCAGGTTTCAAGATAGTACTAACATTTTGGACAATATTCTGAGTAATCAAAGGTCTCCTGCTATCAAACTTGGTCTTGGTTTCCATGAAACTATTAAAGGAGAATCTAGCTCACAAGGAAGTGCTAAAAATTCAGAGGATGTCAATGCAAAACCTGAAATGTTGAAAGAGACAAAAGGTCAACCAACAATGATGAAATCTCAAAGAAAATCAGTCAATAAAGTTGAATGCTTTAAATGTCATAATTATGGGCATGTTGCAGCAAATTGCAGGAGCAGATCATTTCAGCCTCAAACAAACAGTTCCTATATAAAAAGGTACTCTGGTTTCTTCAAGGGATATTTTTTTTCATGTAACAAGTATGGACATAAAGTAGCTGATTGTAAAAGGAGGAAGATTAGAAATACTCATTATGATTCTTATGCTTATTTTTCTGGACATATGAGATGTTATTCTTGTAACAAGTATGGACATGTAGAAAAGGAATGCAGGTTGAACAGATATGAGAAATTGGATAACTTCCAACACACAAATAGAAAGATCAAATAAATCTGGAAAAAGATGGAGGACCGATCAGAAACATAGGGAATATTGACCCTACTGCAGTCATCCGCTTCTGAAGCTTACTTCTCTGATTGACTGCAGGAATGATGTGGGATACATTATGAGAATTAGTAATGTATCGTCACAGGGGGAGCAATGCATGATGATTCTCATGATTGATTTGGTTGTTCAGGTTATGTTTATTTCTGACAGTGCATCTGATATGAAGAAGTCAGGTACAAGAAGTACATGTTCAGGAGAAGATGAAGGAATGTGGAAAATTTCTATGCTTCACTTTACATACGCGGGTTCGATGAACAAAAGTCGCGTATACACGCAAGTTCCAGCAGACACAGTCGCGTATGCTTTTATGATAAGAGAATTGGGATGACAGCTGAAGATCAGGAGCAGAAGTTCAGAGGGAGCATCAGTCTGACTGTTAATAACTGTTTTATTGACTCTGTAGCAGCTTAATTTCTCAGAATGATGATATGATACTTGGTTACTTAAGTTGAAGATGAAAGTCTTATCAGTCAGAGATAAGGATAGTTCATGCAGAGATTGTTGCTGATGACTTGCTGATGAACATATTTAGGTTGCACAAGTTAAGGATGAGCACTGGTTCAGGGGGAGCAGCAGGTTGAATACTAATGATTGCATTGTTGGCACTATGACTGCTTATTCTTTGGTTATTGTGATACTTATGCTCAAATTATGATGACTTGGTATATGGTTTATTATGATGAGATTTTGAGCCCTGTTTTCTGAAAAGTATCTTTTGTGCTCACACATGGATGAGTTGGAAGTCGTTTGGTTCAGAAATAAGAATAGATCATGCAGAGTTTGTGACTATGGTTGAGATATTTTCTCTATATATGTTACTTCATGTTAAATCTTAAAGATCATGGTGATATTGGACCACATGGATGATTGACACATATTTGAAGATGTTGTATTGATGCTACAAATAATATGAAGGCTTGGTTACTAATGTGCTTATGCTACAACCATTGGATGACGCTTGAAGACACAACTACACTGCTCTATCTATATGCACTCCAGGGAAGCATTCAAATATCTCATAAAGAAGCCGAACACTATCTTTTTCTCACAGAGGATCAGATCTGGTGAAAATTTAGAAGACGGTATTAGATACGCGGGTTTCCTGAAACACAGTCACGTATGTACGCGAGTTCCTGCACAGAAAACCGCGTATGTCTGATTGCTAACATTTTTCTGTTTGGAGTCAGCTCTCTTCAGCACAGTTGCAGTGCTGTTTGGTATCTCTGATACTGTTTGGTATCTTTGGTGGTGGTCCAATTCTCATAATTCTATTTCTAATGATTTGATGAAGATGCTTTGATTATTTGTTGGTGAAAGTGCTCAGGATGCACAAACTAAGGGGGAGCCTTAGTCATATGAAAAGGATGCTTGGATGCACAGATTCAGGGGGAGCATGAGCTTTGCTGAGTATAATGCATTGTTGGCATTATGTTGGTTCTGAAATATGTTCTCTTTCTTGAGGACTTTCTGGTCTTGGTTATGAAAAGTCATATTTGTATTTTTTATGAAAAGGTCATGTTGAGATCCATGATGTAAAATTGTAATATTCAGTCATGTAAGGACTTGTCAAATTTGTAAACCCACTTGGTTGGGTAGCTGAGTCAAATTTGTAAACCCACTTGGTTGGGTAGCTAAGTCAAATTTGTAGACCCACTTGGTTGGGTAGTTGAGTTGAGATGTGTAAACCCACTTGGTTGGGTATTTGGGTCTCATATGTAAATCCACTTGGTTGGATATTTGATGTAAGTATGAGTATTTTGTGATAGGAAGTTCATAGAGTCATATACTTCATTGAAAAATATGTTTGAAGATTCAGCATGCACTCAGCGGGAGCTTGGCAACTTCATTATATATCATATCTACATGCGGAGAAAAGGGGGAGAGTGTGTTGGTTTTGATCCGCCCTTTGCCCTTGATCTCAAAGGGGGAGAGTGACATGGTGTTTGAATGAAGAGAAAGAATGGTGTCAAAAATGGGAAAGTGACATGGTGTCATTGTATCTTTAATGTACCTATCTGTTGTGGTGATCAAACACCATCATGGTTGCCATCAAGTCCAAAGGGGGATATTGTTGGCAATATGATGTAGAGTGTTGTCCTTGATGGAAACCCACTGAATGAAGATGAAGACATGAGATTGTTGGCATGTGTTGTCCTTGATGGCAATACACCTGATGAAGTTATTCTTGACTTGATGGACTTGGTAAATGATGTAAATCTGATGTGATATGATGTTTGTTGTCAATATGATGTAGAGAGTTGTTCTTGAATGGCAACCCACCTGACGAAGATGATGGCAAATTACTTGATGAAGTTGTGCTTGATAGAATATGTCTTGATGAACCTATTTAAAGATGAAAATCTGATGTATCTACAGTGAGTACAGAAGGTAATGAAGAGAGGAATTCAGTATGTGCTAGATCTATGATGAAAAGAGTATGTCTCAAGGCATACGCGGATTTGCCTAGGAGAAGTCGCGTATGCACGCGGGAAACAACGTGACAAGTCGCGTATGGGCAAAAGCGCTCAAAAAGTGCAAAACCAGGGGTAACCACCATGGTATTGACACATTTTATTGGGTAATGATTCGTCTAAATGACCCCATCCAGGAATACCATCGGAAGTAATGTAGTTTTGGGCTCATGGTATTGTTTTGGCTCATGGTATTGAAAAATGGGCTCATGGTATTGAAAAAGGGTAAACCTATATAAAGAGAAGA
The DNA here is from genome assembly GCA_034641835.2 of Pinus albicaulis. Taxonomy (NCBI): domain Eukaryota; kingdom Viridiplantae; phylum Streptophyta; class Pinopsida; order Pinales; family Pinaceae; genus Pinus; species Pinus albicaulis. The sequence continues at coordinate 41,625 of JAXQQM020074548.1, forward strand.
AATTCATTGTGCAAATCATGAGTGTGGGTGCAAGATGTCCGAGCTTGAATGAATACTTCTCTGTGAAGTATATCTGTATGGAAAGGGTAAAGGTTTGATGATAGATCTGAATCTATGATGCACCTATGAAGAAATGATGAAGCGGGATATCTAGATCTAAAATGTATTTGTATCTACTAGATCTGTTTATGGAGTGATTAGATCTGTGATGAGGCGAACATCTGTCTGAAGTAAAGGGTTGAATCTGAACTGAATATCTGATCTGAAGAAGTATGCAGCTCTGTAATGGTTGAAGATCCATACGCTAGTTCGTCGCAGAGGAAGCGCGTATATACGTGGCTTCGCTGAAGAGAAAGCGCGTATGCGCAATGAAATTGGATCTGTAATATGTACAGAAGTATACGCTGGTTTATGTGAACGGAAGCGCGTATATACGCGACATCAGTGAAAGGAAAGCGCGTATGCAAACTAGGGTTTGCTGAAGTCTATGGTAAGAAATGTCTGATCTGTTCTGTTGGTTTACTGATATCTGTCAGTGAGTTATATGTATCTGTTTCATGGTTGACTGTGCTTAAAAGTATGGAAAGGGTCCAGTCTAAAAATATGATGAAACGTGGCCTGCAAGTTGTGTTCTATTGAAGTTGTTGGATCCAGTGTGAAAATTGATGAAACGTGGTCCAAGGTGGTGCTGAGGGTTGTAGCCTTCAGTCAGGGGGTCGTAGCTCCCTTCCAGGAGAGGCTGGTAAACGAGATCGGGGTGTCGTAGCTCCCTTCCAGGAGAGGCTGGTAAACGAGATCGGGGTGTCGTAGCTCCCTTCCAGGAGAGGCTGGTAAACGAGTCAGGGGGTTGGAGCTCCCTTCCAGGAGAGGCTGGTAAACGAGCGCAGGTGGGTGCCTGCATGCTGGTAGGAGTCTGCACCATCACATATGTTGTAAGATGTTTTCTCTATAATAAAATATTGAAGGCTGAGCAACTGCAGCGGTGGTTTTCTCCCGACTTGGGTTTCCACCTAAAATCCTGGTGTTCATGTGTGATGCTTATGTGTGATGGTTTATTCTGTTCTTACTGCACATGTTTACTGTTTATAGATCATCTAATGAATGAATGATGGAATGATATAAGTGAAGATTTAATGGCATAATTAGATCTCTGTGTATACGCGAGTTTTATGAAGGATATCCGCGTGTATACGCTAGTTGGCTTCAGAAAAGTAGCGTATGGGTTTTAGAGCATGAAAAAGTGAAAAGTTTTAGTTTGCCATAAATACTGATTCACCCCCCCCTCTCAGTATTTTTCCCAACACAAAAAACACGTGGGACACCACATAAGACAATTGGTTTTAGTTCTGCAATATACACCACCAAAAGCTTCACATCCCCGCGCCAAAAGCCTATTGAAGCACTTTTTGATATGAAAAATTCCTCTGTCACTCGATAAAATATATGTACTAGAGGAAGAAACGAGAAATGAACATCCTCCTCTATGAGCTCTTCATTCTGACATTTAAGAAAATAAGCAATTTCGGTCACTATAGAAACAATGTTTTCATTTGTGATCAATATGCCTTTAGGTTCACCAATTGTGCCATTAGTGTAGATTATCGTGCAAATATCGCTCTTTTTGGGTAATGATAGTTCAAACCTCCTTTCCTTTCCCAGCAACAAAAATTCATTCCAAGTATAGACTTTGAGCATTTGTTTTACAAAAACCTGAAACCGGATTTTGGAGAGCGCAACAGATGGTAAGCCGTATTGTGATTTGGGGGGGGGGTGCTAACATATCCTTCGCTTGCCACATGGTTAATGGCTGGGTTTGAAAAGTACCCATTTCGAACCCCCCATCCTCCATTAAAATTCAAATCACCGAGGGGGTCCGAAATCAACTTGAACTGTCAATCTAAACCAACGGTTCTCCTTCATAAGTCGAACATGCGTGAGGTTTGGCATAATATCGATAGAAGCTCCACTGCCATAGTGTTATAGTTCTTAGCTCTTAAATCTCCTTCTACCAGACCATCCTCTATCGGAACACCAATACACATAGCCTTACTTGCATCAGGTTCATCTTGGGATTATCTTCCTCCACTTCAGGAGATCGCTGCTCATTTGTAATTATAGATTCTGAATTGACAAAACATTCAGCCATTTCATTGTTTATATTTCTTTTAGACACACCCATCGCTGTTGATATAGTGCGGGGAAAAGACTTGTTTTCATATTTATAACATTGAACCACCAACTCAATCATTTGAGAATCTTCACAGCCTCTATGTATATGCTCAATAGAATCTTTACTGAGGCTTATTATTTCATTGTTTTTTTTTTTGCTGATTCAATGTTTTGCAATATCATATCTCTGAAACATGGGTAGTCATCGGCTGTCACTCTCGCTATCTCCCTGATTTCTCTGTTACTAATTGATAGCTCTCCACCAGCTTTATTTGACGATCAATAATGTCAGCACATCTTGGAAGAATTTCAACTGGCTTCCCTCCAGGGATCACAATATATTCAATAGCAAGTTTGGCCTCTTCTAAAGCATCAATCTCTTCTTGGGAAGATCTTCTCTTGGTTTCTCCATCTGATATCTCAATATCATTCTTAAGCTTTTTGAATGAACTAAAATAACTTGCACCAAGAGTCTCCAAACCAAGAATAGTACGCATGACCCTTACCATCTCTGCCATCATGTTTGTCTTCGTCACAAATATGGGTAGATGCTGATATTTAGCCACTCGTCGAACCCATGAATTCTCTTTGAGCTTAGAATGTAAAGCAAGAATTGCATCAGCTGCTCCAATGTCATTGTGAATTTAAGTGCATTCTCTAGGCCCATTACTTCAACTACTTGCTCCAGATCATCCTCCATGATCTTTTATAAGTATATAAAATAAGTGGTGAATCATCATCCTTCCGGAATTGCTCATAACTACCTTTCAACCCAAAAATATCATCATCACCACTCTCATTACCAGCCTCAAAAACACCATCAGACTCTAAACATGTCAAATGCTCCTAAAATGGCTTCCAATGTCTGGTTCTGTTGTGGCAGGACTTCCATCTGTCACTACCTTCATAACCATCTAGCGGACCTCAAATGATGGAGATTTTCCTATTCACAACATATCATGGAAATTTTATATGAAGTTTGAACAGGCCAAGATAGATACTTGATTAATTATTTCTGTTTTTGAATTGACATTGCATACTGCATCATACAGCATATTTATCCCCTGGGATGGATATGAAAAAGTTATAGAGCACCTGCTAATATGGCATCCACAGTTTCTTCTAAGCTGTGATGAATACGGCATTCGGTCCCTGATGTCATCTCTACAGCATAAGTAAATGAGGATGGTCCTTTTCTCTAAAGTATAGCCTTCTGAAATCCCCTTCTCTTTGCGTGATCATCTCCAAGGGTAACACTCTGCACACCCTCTACAAGCATCTCTAAAGAAGGATTCTTTATGAGATTTTGAATAGTCATTCCATGTGCAGTTCTAACTAATTGGATTCCAGGCTGAGAAATAGTACTGGCTACCATTGCTTTAGGCTCTGTTCCAATTTCATCAATAATAACTGTTTGAGGCATATGATTTTCAACTGCTTCAATCATGACTTTATGTTTCATATCAACATTTGGTACTTGCATTCTCTGTGACCGACCAATGCATGCATGAGGGATGTGTCCATCACCAGCTATTTCATTTGATGTATCAACTACCACAGCGCACTTCTTATCTGGTTCCATATTAGGCTGATTGGATGGGAGAGACATTGATGTTTTTGAAACATCAAGCATATTTCCCAATTTCATATCTACTCCCTCACTTATTGCTTCAACACTATCAACTGCAATTTCTTCCACTGTCAAGACACTCTTCTTCTTCATTATCTGAATGTGAATCAAATTCAGCATCAGAGGAAGATGATTTTGCCTCTGATTGAACTTCAAACCCCTCATCGTCAAATGAGTTAAACCTATCAGTTCCATATTTTTCTTTCCCACTATCATATGTGCCATCCGCAACTTGAGAAATGCCCTCAAGATTGGGTTCAGTTGCAACATCATTTGTGTCTACACTGGGGTTTGATTTTTTGAGAAATATCTTGTATTTTAACATTTCTTTTGCTTCTTTTCACAAAGGCTTTCCTCAACTGTCTGCATAGAAATTCCACCTCCTTTTGTCCTGTGACAAATACCAGTATACCACCAGGTGGTAACTTCTTATGAATAGCTAAGACATTTTTGTAAGCCTTCCCCAAGTACTCTACCAGCTCTGTCTTTTCTGAGAGATGAATGGTTACGAGAAGTTGCCTTGTAGTGAATGAAGGGTATGCACTTACGTTTTCTTCAGTATTCATCTTCTGTTTCTGTTCCCTTTAGAATTTCAAGGGCTTTCATGTTGAATTTATAGTTGAAATTTTACTTTTCAGAATCTGGGTAGTTCGATGTGTGTGTAGAGTCTTATAAAAGTGAATTCTCAAAATAAAGGTTTCAAGGAATACGTTTTTCTTCCTTATCAAATCAATGAGATTTAATCCTGAAATTTTCAGGGCTTTATATGTGGCCTTTTGTGGTTTCAACCAGATCCATTTTAGACAAAGAAGAAAGTCACACTTGCTACAGCCATGGCTCTGGTGTACTTTGAGCCTTCTAATTTGCATGGGTGTTTGTATTGCTTGTTCTTTTTCAATTATGTAACCAACCTGCAAATTAAATTTTCTGACCTTTCTTATGAACAGACCATTAGCTTTTTTATCAAATATTGAAAAAAGGCATTCTAACTATAATGCCTTGAATTACAATTTTCCCCGTTCTACGGCCTGTTTGAAAATGGTGCAGTCAAAAAATTGCTCAACGACCTACAATGATCTGCATGATCATTTGAAAGAAGAAATACTGTTGTTGTTGCCAGTGGAATGTGTGTGTATATTTCGTAGCGTCTCAAAGCAATGGAAAAATCACCTTTCATCACACAATTTCATCAAAAAAATTTGGAGAAAGAAGCCTCCTAACGTGAATGTTTATGTGCCAGAATACCCGACTTTCATTGAGCCCGAATACCCATTTATGTGTTGCGTAGGCGTTGGGGATCGTGCGTGTTTTGTAACTAATGATTTTATAGTGATAGAGGTGGTTGTTTACAATATTGGTGAAAATACATGGAAAATTCTTCCCAGCTTTCATTTAGATGAGGAAACAAATACATGGATCAGTCTTTCCAGCTTTCATGGAACTGGTCACAAGGTATGGAAAGGCAGTGGTATGGCCTTTGAACCAAGTCCTGACATGAAGGTTCTGTGAAGCCTGGTATGCATTCTTTTTAAACATGATTTCTCTCTTATTTAGGTCTAGATTGGTCTCTCCAAAGTTGCCTTGACTTGCAATGTTCTTTGATATCAATAGTGATACCAGCTTGTTTTATTTTGGTAATTAAAAGATGTTCCTTTTATTGATTCAAAATTTTTAATACAAAACCGAAATGCCCACAACCAAATCCCCTGTTGTGGTTTGGAAGTGGCCTTTAGAGCTTTAATGCATTATATTCTAGACATCTTTCCAATGGCATGATATGACTTTCTCCACTATACATTTCTGCCCTGTAACAAAATTTGACCTCCTTATAGTTGGACTGATTTTCTTTCTAGAGATCAGATCGATAGCCTTTAAGATTTTATTATCTTGGATGGTGCCATCTTGTAACCTGTGATAAACATTTTGATAACATACAAAAACCTTCTTAAAAAACTGCAAAACCTTCCCTGGATTGTTGCCTTGGGCCTTTTTGCTTCATTCTTCTCTCTCAATCACTATTGTATTTGCAATGTATGTACTCTGTTTTGTCTCCCTTTCTTCATTCTCCTTGCCTTTTCCATCCCTCCTTGACTTCTTTGCAGCCATTTTCCAAAAATTGGTTGGATGGATTTTTTGCCTTTCTCATCACAGTGGGATACTGGGGATTCCTCAAGTTGTACAACCTTGATTCCACTTCTTTTTTCTAGTCCCTTGATTAGAGCTCCATTATCCAATATTTCATTTGCAGGATTGATGCTCCATTCAGTGTGCTTGTATTGTGCATCATCATACCTTTTCAGCCATGTATACAACTGGCTAGCTAGAATATCTTGAATGTGAATCCGAGTCCAATGTAGCCAATAAAAAGACCTCCCAAGTCTCTGTTTAGGATTCCGGGGAGTGGATCTGTGAGGAATACATTGGGGATTCTCCTATTCTTTATCTGGGTTCCCACTCTGCCCCTAGTCTTGAAGATTCTTTAACATAGATTTCAGCCAGATGCCTATTCTGTCTACCACCTTCTTCGTAGGTTGCTCCTCATATCTTCCTCTTTTGGAGGAGATCTTTGCAACCCCTTTGAGAATCAAAGTGTCTGGCTCTACACATTTTCCTTTCTCACACTAAAGAAATTTTCCCTTTTGTTCATGACAAGGCTCAAGCAATCAAATAAAAGCACAAAGCCTCAGGCTTTTCAGATAAAGGAAAGATGAAGCATGGAGTGGTCTGAACTTAAAAAAAATAAACAATGACCAGTAAATTGGAAGGATCATACAATATATAAAAACTATGAAGCAACACCAGGTGGAAAGACACCTCAAAAGTGGAGTTAAAACTATGAAGCTGCACTGGATAAATAATAGGACCTACCCTTAAAATCTGAATCTTCAAAGCAACTGGGCACAATGTTAAACTATCAAGGAATGCAAGAACCAACCCTTTTGGAAGAACTCCATTGTACACTTGATTTAGAATCCCAAGTCAAATAGAAAGGCAGAGGCCCTAGTCTATTAGTTTGGTGTGCTTTGTATCTACAATAATCTATTTTGACTATTCATCTTCTCTTCCTTTAGAAATAATTAGCCTACAAAGATCAATTTTTCTCATATTTCGATTTCCCAATGCTCTTACAATATTCCATGATTCTGTTGAGTGCCATCAAGATACCAATTCTAGTTTATGCTTTCTTAACCATGATTGATCTTGATGTGTCACTACGAGCTTGGTTTTTTTTACAGAAATAGATATTTTGCATCACCTCTTTAAAAAGGCTTTGGCCTACCCTGGAGGAAAATTTTTATAGAAATTCCAATGGATAGAACGTGCGGAGTACCCGGTTCAAACCTAGATAAATCAAATCTGTTTCAGAACTATCATTGTTGTCCCTAATTTTCTGTGTTTTTGTATTAGACAGACAAATTGTCCTCCTAAAAATAAACCCAAAGACATATATTTTCTAAATATTTTGAAAAACAATCTTCACATTTTTCTTCCTTGTGTTGTTTGGCCCTTGAACTTCTTCTCCTGCCTGAAATCCGCCCATCCTTGACCTTCTTCTCCTGCCTGCAATCCTTGCCCATCAATGTTAAAGTATCCCTTGGAGGAACTCCACTGCACACTTGATTTAGAATCCCAAGCCAAATAAAAAATCAGAGGCCATAGGCTATTAGCTTGGTGTGTTTTGTAATATCTACAATAATCTGCTTTGATTATTCATCTTCTCACCCTTCAGAAATAAATTAATAATTATCCTACAAATCTTACTTTTTATCATCTTACAATTTTCCAATGCTCCGACACTATTCCATGATTATGTTGAGTCTTATCAAGATCCCACCTCTTGTTTATGCTTTTCTTAACCATGATTGATCTGGATATTACACTACGAGCTTGATTTTTTTACAGAAACATATATTTTGCATTACATCTTAAAAAAGGCGCTGGCCTAACTTGGAGGTAAAATTTTATAGAAATTCCAATGGATATAAGGTAAATCAAGATAAATCAAATCTGTTTAGAACTATCATTGTTGCCTCTAATTTTCTGTGTTTTCATATTAGATAGGCAAAATTTCCTTAAGAATAAACAAAAAAACATATATTTTACTTATGTTGAATTATAATTAAATAGTTATATTTTATTTATGTTGAATTATAATTAATTATAGTCAATGAACAATTAAAAATATAATAATTAATGGATTAGTGATAAGGGAATATTGGTTAGTTGATTAATGGTTTAAGGAATTGTGAGTTAAGGATGAACATTAGAAAATGTGTTGGTTATTACATTAATGGTGAAGGGTTCAATAGATTAGTGGTTTGCTTATTGATTTAATGGGTAATAAATTATGTATTAAAGGGTTTATGGTAATGGATTGAGGTTATTGGATTAGTGGTTTATCCTTAACTTAAATTTATGGTATTAGTGAACTAGAGACTAAGGGTTTAATGGCCTGGTGGTCAACTAGGATGAATGAATTAGGGAATTAGGGAGTTAGTGAGTTAGAATGTAGAAGTTAACTATATTGAAAATAATTATTTCCAACACATTGGAATTCCTAAGCTTCTAAACACTAAAATATATTAAATATTGTCTTGAAAACAAGTCTTTTCAACTTATTAAACTAATTAACTATACTTATAAATGTGGGATTGTCACATGAACTTGGGCTTCTAACATTGTAGATGGTTGCTAATTTATTGGTGTCACATGTAGATGATTGTAATGGTCGTAAAGGTTTGTTGTAAAGGCTTATGACTGTAAAAATTTAGTGCTCTAAGAGAGATATTGATCTTGTATTTGCAACACTACAGTGCTCAGCAATTGGAATCAAATTTATAGATTAAGGCATGAATGCAAAGCAAATAAAAGGCATACCATCCACTGAAATATTTTAATTTTAGCAGAAAGTATGATGTATTCACAGTGGACAAATATTAGAGAGTAAAATATATGACAGAGAATTGCAGTGCTTTGGAAATAAAATGCATGAGTCAACCTTACATAATTTGGAATTATCCAACACTTCCAGACTGTGACTATAATATGACATGGTGATAGACAATATATGAAGGGTTTTTTTCCACATATCATCTTCATTAGATATCATGTTGCTAAGAATGAAGTGTATGAATTAGAGTTAAAGTTCCTATTTTATTTTGTTGTCTTTTTTTGTCTTTTAGAGTACAAATCTTTTTCGTATACTGTGCTAAGGTAGTTTTTCTTTCAAATATTCAAGGAATATGTGAGCTAATATAAGACAATATTGTAATATTTGAAATAACATGATGAACTATTTAGCACAATTTATGGTGTTGGATTGATTGAGATGTGTATTTTTGGATGGATGGATGTACATCTCTTTAGCCAATAGAAAAAACTCATTAAGAATTGTTGCAAGTATGTTATTGACATGTTGAATTGCCATTGAGACTTAGAGGTAGAAGATTTAGACTTGTATGTTTTCACCTATCCGGGTGTGATGATACCTTGTAGAGGTAAGCAAAATTTTTATTTTTTCAACTCTTGGATATATTCTATACGCTCTTGAGAGAATTTCAACCTTTTAAATAAAATTACAAACAAATGTACATTCTTACTCAACAAATTGTAGCATGTTGGCTTGTTGAATTTGTTAGCAAGTTAATTAGGGCTTGATAAATTTGTAAGCTTCAGTGGGATTTATTGCGGTTGTATGTGTTTTAGAGAAGCGAGTTTGGATTGGTGGTTGTGCTTCCTTTATTGAATTTGATTTCTTTGGTTCTTCTTCTTGTGCATGCCCATTGTGGTATATTCTCATTAGTGGTTAAGCGGTTAGGGATTGGGGGCTTAAGGGCTAGGGGCATAATGAATTAGTATTTAAGGGATTAGGGATTGGGGTTAGGGGAATAATGAGTTAGTGGTTAAGGGGTTATCAATTGGGGGGTTAGGGATTAGGGGATTTAGGCACTTTTAAGGGTTAGAGGAATAATGAGTTAGTGGTTAAGGGATTAAGGATAGGGGGGTTAGGGGTTAGGGGATTTAGGAACAGTTAGGCGTTAGGTGAATAATGAGCTAGTGGTTAAGGGATTAGGGATTAGGGGCTTAGGGCTTAGTGGATTTAGCAATTAAGGATTTTAGGGGTTAGGGGTGAGGGGTTAATGGATTAATGGTTAAGCATTAACTGTTTAGGGGTTTAGGGGTTAAGGGGTTAGGGGTTTAGGTGTTAGTGGTTTATGGGTTTAAGGGTTTAGAGGTTTAGGGTTTAGGGGTTAAATGGGTTAGGGTTTTAAGGGTTTAGGGGGTTAAATGGGTTAGGGGTTGGGAATTAGGGCTTAAGGGGTTAGGGGTTAAGGGTTAGACATTTAGGATTTACGGGGTTAAATGGGTTTAGGGGTTTAGAGGTTTAGGGGGTTAGGGTATTTAGCAGTTAAGGATTTTATGGGTTAGGGGTTAGGGGTTAAGGGGTTAAGGGGTTAGATGTCTAGGGGGTTAAATGGGTTAGGGGTTAAGAGGTTTAGGGGGGTAGGGGATTTAGAAATTAAGTATTTTAGGGGTTAGGGGTTATGGGTTAGGGTTTGGGGGTTAAATGGGTTAGGGTTTTAGGGGTTTAGGGGGTTAAATGGGTTAGGGGTCAGGAATTATGGTTTAAGGGGTTATGGGTTAAGGGTTTAGGGGGTTAAATGGGCGAGGGGTTATAGTAATTTATTAGGTGAAGAAGGCACAATCTAGTTGTAGTAACCGTAACTTGGTCAAGTTGTTATAGTCAAGGCAAGACTTGGTTGGGTTCCCAAGTTCCAAAAAAGTAAGGGTAATTGTGAGGGCATGATAACTAAGGAGTGTCAATGCATGCCAAGGAATGAAAATGCATGCTAACACATGCCAAAAAGTGTCAATGGATGTTGAGGAGTGTTAGGGAGTGCCGGAACATTGCAAGGGAGAACTAGGTCATAATGCATGGAAATGAACGAATAAGAGTGTGTGCCAAGTAGTGTCAACAAATTCCAAGTGTCTCAAGGATAAAGTGTGTTAGGGGAAGGTTAGAATAATACTTTTAGGAGGCAAGCCTATGGTTACGTAAAGGGTTGGACAAAACAGTTTCAGACAAAGGGAAACTCTGCGCTGGGCACAACATTGATTTTCCAATGACTTGGTTGGGTTACCAAGTCACAAAAAATCAAGGTTATCTATGACGACATGAAAGCTAAGGAATACCAAGGTGTTTCAGGGAATTCCTAGAAGTACTAAGACATGTTAGGTAGTTCCAAGGCATGATAGGCATGCCAAGATGTGGCAGGTGCCAGGGTGTGGCATGAACACATGCTAGGGAGTGTGAGGTCCAAGTGTCAGGGAAACACAAGGGGGCACTAGTTTCAAATGCATGGAAATGAAGTATAAGCCAGTTCCAGGTGTGCTAAGAAGGGAGTGACAGGATATTCTAGGAAGTGCCAAGGTATGTTAGAGTGCTAAGGAAGCATACAAAGTTGTTCCAAGTGCCAAGGTGTGCCAATGTGTGCTAAGGAGTGTTAGGGAGTGCCAGGAAAACATAACAGAGGGGCACTAGGTCAAAATTCATAAATGAATGAATAAGAGTGTGTGACAGGGAGTGTTAGCGAGTTCCAGGTGTCTCGAGGAGGGAGTGACACGGTATGATAGGTAGTACTAAGTCATGTTATAGTGTCAAGGTGACATGCATCCAAGATTTTATATATTCACATTCGAGACAGTCACAAGATGTCAACAAAATCACATACTTATCGAAATCCTCAACCAGCAATATGCTACATTGCTTCTTAATGTGCTTGCAACTAGGTAGGCATCAAAGACAATCATTGGAATGGGTTAAGGGGATATAAGAGAGAATTATGTAAGGATTTTTAGAAGAGGAAGTTGGTTTTATTGTTGCCCTATAATTTTGTAGAATTTCTAATTTCATACTTGGGATAGGAAATTTTAGTAATTTTAGGCATAAGTTAAGATGCTTTTTTATTTTTAAGGCCTCCGAGTCATAAGGAAAGTTGAGTCTTATGATTAGGATTACTTGTGGAATCCTATGTATTTTTCAAAATCCAATACACCAAGGAAAATATGTGGAGGACATTTGGGGGAAATGTGATTGTCCATGAAATGTAGATCGGATTTGGGGAACTTGTAGCTCTTTTCATTGGACCCTACTAGTACTTAGAGGTTGTATTTGGAGCGGTTAGCAGGAAAAAACATAATATGCCCAAGAATATTAGTGTTGGAGCACCTATGGTTAAAACACGAGATTCAAAGTTAAAATCCCCTTGAGTTGCCAACCAAAAAATAATATTTTATTATCTATATATTTATTAAATTTTTTGAATGTGGTTTAATGAAAAAAGAAAAATATAATATAAAAGAAATAAATATGACATGATTAAATTCATGTGGTTTGAATATCTATTTTCAAAAATAAAAAATATAATTTTATCCTCTATCCACTCATGGATATTTCTATGCAAACTTCTTAATGCTAATGATTTTGTCTTAATTGCTAACTATCTTAAATGGGTTTCATCTTAATTGTCATTGTCTTAAGTGGCCATTGTCTTAAATATAAAGTTCCGTCTTAAATATTTTTGTCTCAAAGTGCTTTTGTCTTAAATCTAAAATTTTGTCTTAAAATATATTTGTTTGTCCTAAAATATGTTTGTGCTTTTGTCTTAAATATAAAGTTTTGTCTTAAAATATTTTTGTCTCAAACTCGTTTTGTCTTAAATATACAATTTTTTTTTAAAATACTTTTGTCTTAAATTTTTTTGTCTCAAATTGTTTTTGTCTTAAATATAAAATTTTGTCTCAAATTAGCTTTGTCTCACACTATTTTTGTCAAGACAATTCAATTGATATTAAATTTTAATATAAAATAACTAAAATAAAAAGTAATTTTTTAAAACAAAAAATTTCTTTTGTCTTAAACAAATGTCTTAAAATGCCCTTGGTGTAATAGTGTGAGATCAGCTTCGAAAGTCGATAACGTATGGAACATGGGTGACAACCATCCCTGAATGCATGTTAACATGCATTCAGATTGCGAATGCATGTTAATTACAATCCAGATATAGAATGCACTACACACTTATTTGTACAGTTTATAACAATCACGTACAGACCACATGACATTGGAGTTTTTAACGAGATCTTCAATCATTTTAAGATTTCTCATTTTTTATATTTTTCATCTGCAATAATGTCATTTTAACTTTTAAATTTTGTTGGTCGATTTTCATTAATTTTTAATTTCTTGATAAGTTTATTAGAATTTATAAAACAACAGAGGGTGGACTGGAGTGGGAGAACTTTCAAAAAGGTTGTACCAGGACCATGACCACAACATAGGGGTGAATGAACCAAAACTAGATAGACTGGTAATAAAATGGCGGAAAAAAAAAGGTCCCGAGAGAAGGAACACTGCTCAAAGAAGGAAACTGAGAGAAAAAGGGGAAACCACAGGCGAGCAATTGCAACGCAACTAGCCAGAAGGAAGTGAAAGCCCAACCACGACCAAGTGAAAGAGTTAAGAAAAAATCCTCGCATTAAAGTAAAACAAACCAGAAATAACCATTAGAAAAAGGAGACACGTTGCAGATAAATATATACTAATGTTATTGTTAATATTAAATAGAAAGAGAATTAATATACACAAAATTTTAAACACGTCTTCGTGTAAAAATCTGGCTGAACTGTTCAAACCATTTCAGACGGTCGTCTATGCTAGTCTTTTCTATCGATTATTCCTTCTCGGAAATGAGGAATTTTTGTAGGGTTACGGACGTTTGGTGATACTCTATCTCAAGTTCTGGTAACTGGTTCTGGACATCAAATGATAAAGCCGTGGACAACAAAATGTCGGGGTGAAAATCTCTCCTCCCTTTCATGGTTACCAGAAACTCGATGAGCCATTCCTTACTCAATCCCAGCAAAACCGTCTCAGAGGACTTGAGCAAAGACAGACCCACTTGGAAAACGATATTGATCCCCTCATATAGGAAAACATCCCAGATCCGAGCGACTAATGGAATTGGCAAGTCGGCAGAGAATATAGTGAGAAACCAGGTTCGTGCATACATCGATGGCACGATTCTCTGCTTCTCAAAATGACGACCCAGCCTGGGAAGCTGCTTCTTCACCAACATTCCGAATTGAAAGAGGTATTGTTGTAAAAGAGGCGCACGTTCCGAATATATACCTCGCATTTCCGGCTTATTCAGCACTGCAACCATCGTCCAAAATGCCGACTCCTCGTTGTTCAAGTAATAAAGCAGCAACCCAGCTATGTAACTCATCCCCTCTATATATCCTGCACCGGCTCTGTCATACACATCATACGCCTTCAAAACATTGTAGAGAGACCCGCTGTAGGTTTGGGATAATCCGAGGCATTTTAACGTGCGAGGAATGTCTTTGACAATACGCAGTTTCTCGAATTCAGACATTTCATGCGATACTAGTTGCGGGTAATCTACCGAAGGGTTCTCCAAGAGAATTTCGCGGGCGCCTGAAATGAGTTGCCAAACCAGGGCACGAAACCTATCTGGAAGTCCATGTCTGATACGCCTTTTGACTTCCTCTGGTTTCTTTCGCAGGCAGCGCCTCCAATAAATAATTGCCTCGATTAACCGCCACCTTGTACGTCCCCCCTCAGCTCTTACCGTTTCGGGGTCCATGTCCGGCTCTGTGGGTTTCGAATTCGCTGGATGTTCAAAGCAGGTGTTGTTTACATCTGCAAACTTTTTAGACCTTTCAGTCATTTCGATCATCTTTGCTGCGATGATACGCCTTTTGACTTCCTCTGGTTTCTTTAGCAGACAGCGACTCCAATCAATAATTGCCTCGATTAACCGCCACCATGTACGCCTCCCCCACAGCTCTTACGGTTTCGGGGTCCACGTCCGGCTCTGTGGGTTTCAAAATCGCTGAATGTTCAAAGCAGGTGTTGTTTACATCTGCAAACTTTTTAGACCTTTCAGTCATTTCGGTCATCTTTGCTGCGACGAATGCCATTGTGGATGGAATCGTGGTGTTTATGTAGATTGCAGAGGTTTAGTTTCTGATAGTTGTCTTGTAGATTGCGAAGTCGCGTGTATAAATGGAATGGATTGTAGTTTTTGGTCATATAAATATAATATGAACCTAAAGAAAGAAAATACATATGGGATAAAACGCATTGAAGAACCGACGTGTGCCCTTGGTGATTGTGGTTTTAACTTTTTCTCGAATAAGGTGAAAGATTGAGTTTGATTGGGTAGTTTTCTCCAGGAATATGGTCCTCAAGGATCCATTTTAAAATGATTGTTATAATTTTTTCTTAAATATATTAAAATAAAATTTTATAAATGAGATAATGTAAGTATTCTATATCAAATTATTTTAGTTTTTTAATTAGATTATAGTATATTTTATTATTTTGAAAGGGTTTAATGGTTAAGAGCATGTGTTTTTTCATGAGAGGTTAAATGTTCAAAATCAGTGTAGCCATTTGACAGCTAATTCTATGAAGACATATATACTCTACCTCTAATTATGAACTCGTGACCTTTTAGAAGGAAACACATGCTCTTAAACCATTAGACCCACTCAAGTTGTAATTATTTGGGTTTATTAACTTATTGAC
Source organism: Pinus albicaulis (assembly GCA_034641835.2). Taxonomy (NCBI): domain Eukaryota; kingdom Viridiplantae; phylum Streptophyta; class Pinopsida; order Pinales; family Pinaceae; genus Pinus; species Pinus albicaulis. The sequence goes on from JAXQQM020074548.1 coordinate 57,041, forward strand.
TTTATAATATTAATTTATTAGGTTTATAATGTGTTGGGTGTATAATATTAATGTTTTTGGGTTTTTAATCCATAAGTTTATAATATTAATCTTTGGTTTACTAGTCACTTAGTTCAATAGGGTTCTTTCATTTAGGTTACCCCCTTGCGATTTATAATATTTACTAATTTATTGATTCCTTAATGCTTTGAGTTTATAATATTAATTCCTTAGGTTTTTAATCCCTTAAGTTTATTGATCGCTTTTATTTATAATCCCTAGAGATTAATATTAATAACTCATTGGGTTAATCAATCAACTCGGTTTGTAATATCAATCCCTAAAGTTTATTAATCCTCTTGGTTTATAATATTAATAAGATTTAATATTATTAGTTAACTATTATTATTATTATTATTAATGTTGATTTAAAGGATCTTTCCAATTGTCCATTCATTTCTAATATTAATCCATTGGGTTTGTATTATTATTATTATTATTAATTGATAATGATGATTTATTATTATTGTTTATTAATTAATATTTAAAATGTTTTATTTTAATTATTTCTATTAATTATTACTTCCATTTTTAATAAATTATTATTATTATATATTTATCAACATTAATATCAATTCTATACCATTAATGGCTATTGACATTTTTCAACCACATTTACTAATGTGGTTGTGACGAGTGATTGATAAAAGCCTATCGGCGTATATCAACCACATTTATTAATGTGGTTGTGCTAGTTAGATTATCATATTTTTTTACTATCAATATAACATAAAATGAAAAAAATGATAAAAAAAATAGGGTGATGCAAGCACCCATAAGAAAGAAAGTTGTTTCTAAGTGCAACTTTTTGAAAAGTTTTCCGGTTTATTTTATGATCTAATTTGTTTAGATTATGGCGGGAATTCATTGAAATCACAAGTTTGATGAGTGAACTTTACTTAATTGAAGTACCCTAGGGGTTTTCCAGGGTGTTGAATCCATATGTGTAGTAAAAAAACCAGTTTAAACAACATAAATCAATATTTCATCACAAATTTTTCTGCTAGATACAAGCCATAAATCCACTGAAAAATCCAAAAATTATTTGTTAAAGAGAATTCCATAAAAATGAATCTACTGGTTTACTGTTTGTACTCCTACATTTATTGCATCTTAGCGCACTAGTGACTAAGGAAGATCTAGTGCACCCGTTTGCATTAGTTGATCATATATATCATAAGAATAGACGTTAGGCACTCTCTGACAGCTTAGCGCACTTTTTTGGTTGCAGTCAACACTCTTGTTGTAACTTGTATTCTAAGCATTGCAAAGCTATGTTTCAACTATCGCACTTAGAAATAAGTGTTGTGATATAATCAAAAAGTTTTTAAAACTCAAGTTTTGGATGGTTTCAATCTACATTTGGCATGTGATATAATGTTAAATATTTAATGTTTTTTTTGGATAGTTGAACTACAATTGGCATGGCATGTGAAGTAATGTTGTGATATAATAAAAAAAAAATTTAAACTCAAGATTTGGATGGTTTCCATCTACATTTGGCATGTGATATAACGTTAAATGTTTAATGTTTTTATTGAATAGTCGAGCTACAATTGGCATGGCATGTGAAGTAATGTTGTGATATAATCAAAAGTTTTTAAAACTCAAGTTTTGGATGGTTGAAGTACGTTTGGCATGTGAAGTAATGTTGTATATAATAAAAAAGTTTTTAAAACTCAAGTTTTGGATGGTTTCAGTCTACATTTGGCATGTGATATAATGTTAAATGTTTTTATTGGATAGTTGAACTATAATTGGCATGGCATGTGAAATAATGTTGTGATATATAATCGAAAAAGTTTTTTAAAACTTAAGTTTTGGATGGTTTCAATCTACATTTGGCATGTGATATAATGTTAAATGTTTTTATTGGATAGTTAAACTACAATTGGCATGGCATGTGAAGTAATGTTGTGATATAATCAAAAAAATTTTAAAACTCAAGTTTTGGATGGTTTCAATCTACATTTGGCATGTGATATAATGTTAAATGTTAAATGTTTTTACTGGATAGTTGAACTACAATTGGCATGACATGTGAAGTAATGTTTTGATATAATTAAAAAGTTTTTAAAATTCAAGTTTTGGATGGTTGAAGTACATTTGGCATCTTAAGATTGCTTTTGATCTCTACATACTCTTCTCTTGCTTGAGTGGAAAAATTTCCAATGGGAAGAACATAGATTTTCAATGCAACTAACCATATCAATTGAGCTCTAAGTGAAAAAAGAGTAAAGAAAAGTTAACATGCCACAAAACATGTCAGAAAAATAACATTCGTGGTTGTCATTTTTGTTGGAATAGCTAAATCATATTTTAAGGATTCTCCATCGAAAAATAATTTCAATGAAGAGAATCCTTAGTATGATTTAGTTATTTCAATTAAAATAACAACCAAGGATGTTATTTTGTTGGTTTTTTGGTTTCTTTTACCTTTTTTTCAAATACAGCTCAATTGATATGGTTAGTTGGATTGAAAAGCTATGTTCTTTTCATTGGAATTTTTTTTCACTCAAACAATATGAAGTTGTGATAGATGAATATAAGAAACAATATAAACACTATAAACATGTTGAAGGTATGCACACTATACTAAAATAGAGAACTATGAATAGCTATTAATTATTTTTCAAAAAAAATCTTCCACAAAAAGAATTTGTAATTAACAATTATTAGATTTGGACCTTAACCCTATTATGAAAAGAACCTTCTTTTAAATATTAAACTTAAAACCTTGATCATTGTGACCATCCTTGATTGTACATTTTCTCAATGTACTCGAACAAGAAAAGTAAATTACAAAACTCATCTTAATAAGCCATTACTGCAAAATAATCTAAATTATTATACCAACATTCTTTTTTTTAATGAAAATTAATATCATATTATAATTTTTAACTTTAAAATATTTAAATTTAAAAAATACTTAAAAGACCATATAAAAAAATTAAAGGCTATAAATACTAGAAAAAGACTTTATAAAGTATTTATTTATATTTTTCTATTTAATCATCATAAATCTATTTTAAGTAACAATCTAGAATGAGTGAAAAAGAATCAAATTTCTTTTAGTGTACATTTTTTAGAGTGCAAAATATAATGTGCTATTTTTCATTGTTTAAATTATCTTTTTGAATACTAAATAGAGTATATATGGGATCAAATAAAATCAAAAAAACTTTATATATATATATATATATATATATATATATGAATGAAATTGATATCGACATAGTTACCATAGATATTTAAATAGTTTATTTAAATCTCTTACTAAAATATTTTTGAAAAGTATTCACACATTTTTTAAACTTCTAATTACTTTACTCTCTATATATAGACAACATTATTTTTCCATTTAACATATAATTTTTATTTTAAAAAGGTACAAATAGAGAAAAAAAATTATAGAATTAGCTTCTAAGCTCAATAATAATATCCAAACTTAAAAGTGAATTCTCACAAATTTAAAATAATTTAATATATGTAAACATAATAATTATATATTTTTTTTAAATAAAGAAATAGATTACAAATAGTATTGTTTTAATTATTTTAATAAAATTTGTATTAAAATTAATAATTTTAATTAATTTATAAACATTTAAATTATATAAATTTTAATTTATTTTAAATTAATACAAATTATTAAAATTTATGAATAGAATTTATTAAAAGTTATGAATAAAATTTAGTTTGAATAGTTAAACGAAATAATTAGTATCCTTTTCATTTTGTTTTTCTTTAGAAATCTCATTATTATTTTCCTTTCATTAATTTAATTTAGATTTAAAAATTATAAGATATCCTCACTTTTATAATTTTTAGAAATTCAAGAATTAAATTGTATTTAATTTTCACAAGTACAGTTAATAAGTTATGAAATTTATAAACTATATACCATTTTTTAAAATTTAAATATATTGAATAAAATAATCCATTTATGCCTAGGTTTAAAGTAGATAGAGAGGTGGTATTTTATTAAGTTATTATGTGTTGTAAAGGTTATTGGCTCGAATGGGAAAGAAAATAGCCATGATAAGGATCGGTGTGGCCTAAGCTAGGTGCGATTGATTCTGACAAATTAGATGCACCTGGGATGTGGATACTCAAGCCATAGGTTTAGGAGTGCAAGTCATTTCAGCACCCACCACATAACCTAGCAAACAAAAAATAAAAGTAAAAAAATCAATCTATAATTGATAGTTTAAAAATCAATAACATTTATCCAAATGTCTATACTTCATATGTTAATGAAAGCTTAAAATTTTACATGATTAAAAAATTAAAATAACACATCAAAAAAACCCTTTTTAAGGATATATATATGAAAACATATAATATTTTTTGGGAACAAATGATTGTGTTACCTTCTCAACGAGAGAATATATAAATGACCGAAGGGTTTAGTTTAGTTGGCCATTGGGAATACTTGAGAAAAGCTAAAAAATACATAAACTCACTGTTAGGCCTTTGAGGCCATGAGAGTAAGCTAAATAAAAGTAAGACTAATCAACGAAAGACCTAATAAGTATGAAAAAGATAAGAAATTTATAACCAATCATCAGAATACATAATGAGTATGAGAAGACTAGGAAGAGGGAAACAAATCTATAATCGCAATTTGGATTGACTCCTTGTTTCCTTTAAGTGAGAAACCAATAGTACAAGTGTAACCACCGTTTTAGTGGAAACGAATGGTTAGACTGTTTTGTTTTATTAATTAAGACTTATGTTTATTTCAATTAGAATATTGAACAAAAACTAAAATTTACATTGATAAAGATTTACTGTGAATTAATTTCATGAGTAACAATGATGGTAAAAATAAAAGTAAAAGTAAATCAAGATCTCGTGTTAGTTGGAAAAACAGTTCCCACAGTTACCCATAGAACTCTGGAATAAATAGAAAATACAGAGGAGAGTTTGGGGTTGGATCTGTGGAGGAAGGAAGAGGAACTCTGTTAAGCTGGAAGAGATATTTCAGAACAGAGGGTGCTTTGGGTTGGAGATTGGACCGGTTCGTCCCGAGATCTCCCCAGAATTTCCTGTTTTTCCCTGGAATGGAAGGACCGGACCGGATTGTCCTAAGTTTCCATCCAGTGCTCTGAGAACTACAGAGACGCAGACTTGATGCACGGGGGGAGCTGCATCACTGTTTGTCAGCTCATGGAAGGGAAGAACATTATTACCATTAGTTGATTCAGGATCCAGATGAGTAAAGAATAAGAAGAAGTAGAATGTTTTGTTTATTTACTTCTGATTTTAATTTCTAAAGAATGTTGTAGTTAGAAAACTTAACTTGTTACCATGAAAGGATGAATCTTGTTTTATGTTACCATTACAGTAGAGTTGTTGGAAATAAGTACTATTTTCTATAAAGACTGTCTACAGATGAAATTTTACAGTAGCCAGAAAGAACAATGGTCTACTCAGTATTCTCTTCTTTTTTCTTCACACTATTATATCCTGTACAGAGGTAGGTTAAATTCCTGTGGAAGAAGTATTTAATAACAGAGCCTGAAATTTAATTACTGGCCATATCTACTTCACTACTTAAGATAGTCCTGTAGATTATGAATAGTGGAAAATAAACACAGACAGAGGAACGGGAGAACCGTTAACCCTTCAAGCCAGAATTATGTGCTAAAGGGTTGGTCGTTCTCCGCCTTTGAAGAAACACGGACATGAACGGAGGTCCGGACGCCTGTACTAATTAGGGAAAGATTAAACAGAATAAGGAACCAGAAACAGTAAGAAAATGAAGAACGTTATGGTAGTAGTAACATAGAAATATTAACCCTCCAACAGATAATATAACTCTTATCAGTAGATACAGGAAAATTCTAGAATCGAAGCAGTGAACGATGAACCAACAATTCCTGTGATACATAAGAACCCATAACTTGGTGCAAAGCAATTGTAAATGCCATTGGAAAGGATTGAAGACACAGTAAATAGCCTCACGGCGTTATACACACAGTATATTTAAAGACAATAACGAAACTCATTTGAGAATGTCGCGCTACCACGAAGCAACGAACATAATCATAACGAGAAGCATACATGCATGAGGTGTGCGAGAGTTTTCAATTCAAATAGAAAACGAGGAAAAAACCCTATGACATTTCATAGAAAGCGCAAGAAATATACACGGTTATATCAAAAGTAAACCCCACTATGGAATGATCGAACAATATACAATTTGTCGGCAGGCGCAGGTATCGTATGAAAACACGAACAAGAATCTATCTGCGGCATAGATAAAACATATCGGAACTAAACGGCGGGGCGGACTTGAAGCAGGATTATCCTCTAAACGTTTCGCCAAAAAAACCAAGGTTTTGTCCTGTTGAACACGGGTACCTATGAAATGCATGCAGGGGTTAACCCTTTTCTCCCGCGAGCAAGCATGGGTAAACGACAAGAAAAGCAAGCTGGAGCAGTAGGTATGGCAATACCTGTCATAAGAGAAAATATTTTAGTCATGCGGAAGGAAATTATACAAAGGAAAATAGAAGAATTAACTAACAAAGCCGAAGATTAGGGTCACCTCGGGAAGGGGACCAGTTTGTTTATTTTTTAAGAGAGGTTACCTGACGTTTTTTCCGAAAACTGTGAGTTCTCTTTTAAGCCGGACCTCGACTGCCCAAAAACCCCAAACGAAAACAATGTTAGCAACTGAAGAGTATAAGAGAGCACAGCCCAAAAAGAAAAAAAACGTAAATTCCAGGGTTCGATTGATAACCTGACCGCTCCATTGAATCACGCAAGGAACTCAATCCACATCACGAAAAGAAAACGTAGAGAGATTTTATGAATAGTTGGAAGATGTTCACCTGTGATGAGAGGCAAGCTCTCTGTCCGCCACGATATCACCATCACCTCGGAAGGTCGAGAAGAACTCCGTGAAGAAACCCCAGCGAAGCACGCCTCCCGAACTCTCGGCGCGTGGAGTGACAATGAGACTGGGACGGTTAAATCTTTGAGGGTCATTACTAACCCTGGGCAAAGGAGCGGGTGCGGTCATAAAACATCGACGGAGCAAGGAGCACGAGAGGTGTCGAGAGGCGGATAGACCCGGCCAGGACTACTTCGTATCAGACACATTCCAAGTTTGCACCCGATTGACATTTAAATGCGAGAATGTTGGATAACATAAATACCGGCACCCTCAATGGTTAAAGTTGTATTTAATAATATGAACCATGATGGTAAGCGAAATTCTTTGTCATTATAAATATATAATCCATAGTACAGCAATGGTATATAATCCATAGTACAGCAACTCAATTGGGTAGTACTGAAAACACGATAAACCAAGAACAAATGCCAGCAGTGCAAACATATGGGTCCGTATAATATAATACATATATTTAATGCTGGTTGAAATTCGGTGATGGTAAAATTTTTTTTATGTTGGTAAGTTTTATGTAATGTTGATTGTTACAAGTGGTATCAAAGCCGGTTACAACTCTGGAGTCCTACTGGGCCAACTAACGTTAACAATTTTATGTTACTCCTGCACAGTCAGAAAACTAGTTGGAAGGACAGATAGGACGGACACCTTCACAATCACAGTCGCTACAGCGAAATATCGGAGAAATGCAGCCACCACCAGAGGGAAACCCCGAAATGTGGGTCCAGTTGGGGATAGAGCAGCATCAGAGGTCTAATAGGTTGATGGAAGAACAACAACATCAGACTCGCATTTTATTACATACAGTGCAACAGTTGCAGGAAGAGATGGAGAGTGTACGGAAGGAAAATGCTAGGATGATGCAGGAGCAAGAGAGGATCTTAAAAAGCCTTTCCGACAAACAGAATCAAAGAAATGAGAATCCCAGTGCTGGCAGAGAATTCCAGGAAAGGTACGATCAGTGAACAGGTGAACAAGATATGAACCAAAGAGAAAGAAGTATGTCGCAGCGAAGTAATCCTCACAGGAATTTTAATGAGGCTGAATCTGAAAATGAAAACGAACGGAAAACCAGTAAAAGGCAGAAGGTGGAGTTACATGGAGAATTCAGAAAGATAAAGCCACCTACATTCGATGGAGAAAAAGAGGAGGTGGCAGAGGTCTGGCTGATTAACATGAACAAATATTTCCAGGTGTATGATTACGACAGTGGACTTAAAGCACGACTGGCCATTTATCAGTTAAAAGACAAAGCCACCTTATGGTGGGAAGAAGTGAAGAATGTGCGGGGATTAGAGGATCAAGATGTGACATGGGAAAAGTTCCAACAGTACTTTAAGGATAAGTACCTGACTGAGCGTTTTTATGATGAAAAAGCCCGAGAATTTCATGATTTAAGGCTAGGACAACTGACCATGGATGAGTTCATCACCAAGTTTACTGCATTACTGCGCTATGTATCGTACTTAAGAGAAGATAAAGCCAAGGTTCAAAGATTTCTGAGCAGTTTACCTGTCCATATGAAGGAGCGTATCGAATTTGAAAATCCTAAGACCATGGATGACGCTATCAGAAAAGCAAGGTTGTGCTATCAGCAAGCGAAAAACAAGATAGATCCCGGAAAACGATGGCAAACAAGGAAGGATAACAGAAACAATGCTGGTTCCAAAAGGGGAAAAACCAGTAATTTCCGAAATACCGCCAGAAGTTCAATCAATAAGCAATTCGGTAGGAACCATCAGCGGATTAGATGGCCTGGGGAAGACAAAATGGTGGAAGCTTCAAGTAAACCTGAACAACCACAAAATCAGAGGCCACCTCTACAGTGTTGGGGCTGCGGGGCAGCGCACTACTATCGAGATTGCCCACAGCGAGGTAAAACTGAGGCAGTAAATAACGTGCAAGAAGCCTCTACTGTGGGAGATGTCGCTCGGAGTATACCCAGAATTAATGCTGCATTGGAGGACCGGCAAGCGGATTTTCAGCCTACCATGATAGAACTCGAAGCTAAATTGCTATCCCAAACTGTTTCTGTTTTAGTAGACCCGGGGGCAAGTCTAAGTTATATAAGTCCAAAACTAGTGGAAGTTTGTAAACTGCCAATTCAAAAGTTCAAAAAGACCTCGTTAGTCCAGTTAGCCATAGGGGCTAAAAGAAGGGTTAGTGCCAAAATACCGGAATGTGCACTGCAAATTGGCGGACAACAGCTGGTAGTGGATTTAAATATTCTGCCTTTGGGATCCTATGATATATTATTGGGTATGGATTGGTTGGAGAAGCATTGGACTCTTATAGACTGTAAGGAAAAGATAGTTTATTACAGAGATCATAATGGTATTCGTCAAGAGATTCAAGGCATAAAGAAGCCTGTAAATCTGCACCCAATTACAGCTTCCCAGATGGGGAAATGTATAAGGAAGGGATGCCAACTGTATGCTATAGAAGTTGGATTATCTGAGTCTAGAAACAAAGCTATTGCGTTAGAAGATATACCGGTAGTTCAAGAATTTAAGGATATATTTCCTGAAGAAATACCGGGTTTACCACCAAAAAGAGAGGTTGACTTTACAATAGAACTGTTGCCCGGAGCCTCGCCAGTTTCACGGACTCCTTACCATATGAGTGTACCAGAACTGACTGAACTGAAGATGCAGCTTTAGGAATTGCTAGATAAGGGATATATTCAACCCAGTGTGTCACCCTGGGGAGCACCCATATTGTTTGTTAAAAAGAAGGATGGAACCATGCACATGTGCATGGATTACCGACAGTTAAATAAGCTAACTGTTAAGAACATGTATCCTCTACCTCGTATTGATGACTTGTTTGATCAGGTGAGAGGGGCCACGGTGTTCTCAAAGATCGATTTGCGATCTGGTTATCACCAGATCCGGATTAAAGATGAAGATATCTACAAAACTGCCTTCCGTACAAGGTATGGCCACTACGAATTCGTGGTATTACCTTTTGGGTTAACTAATGCACCAGCCACCTTTATGAGGCTGATGCATAGTGTTTTCCATCCTTATTTGGACAACTTTGTGTTAATTTTCATTGATTACATACTGATTTATTCTAAAGATGCGGAAGAACACAAGGCACACTTGCGAATGGTGCTGGAATTGCTTAGGAAGCATTAGCTGTATGCGAAATTCAGCAAGTGTGACTTCTTTAAAGAGAAGATACAGTATATTGGACACTAATATCTGAAAAAGGAATAGTTGTAGACCCGGAGAAAATCAAGACTATTATGGAATGAAAGGTGCCACAGAATATGGCAGATATACGATCTTTTATGGGTCTCGCTGGCTATTACCGGCGATTTATAAAAGGATTCTCAAAAATAGCTTTTCCTATTACCTCCTTGTAAAGGAAAGGGAAAATCTTTAAATGGACAAAAGAATGCTAGGATAGTTTTGAAAGATTGAAGCAGTTGCTGACAACAGCACCTGTGTTAAGTGTAGCAGAACCGAGTAAAGAATTCGAGGTTTGTACAGATGCATGCAAGGAAGGTGTTGGGGCTGTTTTATCACAAGAAGGAAAGGTAGTTGCGTATGAATCCCGCAAGTTAAAAGATCATGAACAACGGTATTCAGCTTATGATTTAGAGCTGACCGTAGTTGTACACGCACTCCGGGTGTGGAGACATTATTTACTTGGGAAGAAATTCGTATTAAGGACAGATCATAGCAGCCTAACCAGCTATTTTAAACAAACTGATTTAAACTCCCGACAAGCAAGGTGGAATGCTTTTCTGAGCGAGTTTGAAATTGATCTGCAGCACGTGAAGGGAAAGGAGAACAAAGTTGCGGATGCAAAGAGCAGAAAAGTGCATAGAATTTATGAGCTATACGTTAACCAGGTGGAAACCAGATTTCTAGATCAAATCAGAAAAGAAGCAGACAAGGATCCAGAGTATAAATATTTGTGGCAGCAAACCCAAGAATCTGAAGAACAGGGGAAACAAGGGGGATATGAGATCAACCAGGACGGGTTGCTGGTCTTTAAGAAGAAAATAGTCATTCCGAATAGAGTGGAATTAAAAACTATGATACTGGATGAATATCATAGAAGCAATTATGCTGGCCATCCAGGATATCAAAAGATGCTGACAGCCATAAGAAAGGATTATTGTTGGCCAGGCATGAGGAAGGAAATAGCAAGCTATTTAACTAAGTGTTTAGAATGCCAGCAAGTAAAAGTGGAGCATCGACATCCAGCTAGATTAATGCAACCTATACCCATTCCTGAGTGGAAGTGGGAGGTGATTTCATTGGACTTTATCACCGGGTTACCAAAGTCAAAGCGAGGTAATGATTCCATAATGGTAGTTGTGGATAGACTGAGTAAGTCAGCGCATTTCATACCTGTCTAGTCCACCTACAAGACTGTACAAATAGTGGACTTGTTTATGCGTGAGATCTTCATACTCCATGGCATACCTAAGACTGTCATCTCGGACAGGGATGTAAAATTCACATCAGCCTTTTGGAAGACACTGTTTACAGGACTAGGAACTCAAGTACATTTTAGCACTGCATACCACCCGCAAACAGACGGCTAGACTGAGCGGGTAAATCAGGTACTGGAAGACATGTTGAGAATGTATGTCATGCAACAACCAGTTAAATGGGAAGAGTATCTACATTTGATAGAGTTCGCCTACAACAACGGTTACCAAGAATCATTAAAAATGAGTCCGTTCGAAGCACTTTATTGTCGGCAGTGCAGGACTCCCATCAACTGGAGCAGCCCAGAGAATAAACTCATGCTAGGACCAGACATGCTAGCAGAAATGGAAGCTGAGGTGAGGAAAATTCGACAAAATTTGAAAGCAGCACAGGACAGGCAGAAAATGTATGCGGATAAGAAAAGGTCTTATCGTGAATATGCAGTTGGAGATCATGTATATGTTAGGATTAAACCAAAGAAAAGCACATTAATATGGGCGTCTTGTGCAAAATTAGCACCCCGATTTTGTGGCCCTTTCCAAATTCTGGAGAGAGTGGGGCCGGTGGCGTATCGTTTAGCTCTTCCTAGCCATATTCGGGTGCATAATGTTTTTCATGTATCATTATTGAAACGATATGTCCATGATACAAGGCATATTATTCATTGGCAGAACATACAGGTAGTGAAAGAGTATGATCACTAAATGATAATGTGATATTATTAACTTATTTAATTAACATAAGTTTATTTTGTGCAGGTAGAACCAGACGGGGAATTTCTGGTCGAGCCACACAGTATAATCGACCGGAGGGAAATCATGCTCCAGAAACGAGCTATCGCCCAGGTTAAAGTGCAATGGAAGCACTTTGGACCTGAGGAAGCTACCTGGGAAGACGAAAGTTTTGTTCGAGAAGCTTATCCTGAGCTTTTTATTGAACTGGAATAATAACACCGAGGACGGTGTTCTCGTCCAGAGGGGGAAAACTGTAACCACCGTTTTAGTGGAAACGAATGGTTAGACTGTTTTGTTTTATTAATTAAGACTTATGTTTATTTCAATTAGAATATTGAACAAAAGCTAAAATTTACATTGATAAAGATTTACTGTGAATTAGTTTCATGAGTAACAATGATGGTAAAAATAAAAAGTAAAAGTAAAAGTAAATCAAGATCTGGTGTTAGTTGGAAAAACAGTTCCCACAGTTACCCATAGAACTCTGGAATAAATAGAAAATCCAGAGGAGAGTTTGGGGTTGGATCTGTGGAGGAAGGAAGAGAAACTTTGTTAGCCTGGAAAAGGTATTTCAGAACAGAGGGTGCGCTGGGTTGGAGATTGGACCGGTTCGTCCCGTGATCTCCCTAGAACTTCCTGTTTTTCCCTGTAATGGAAGGACTGGACCGGATTGTCCTAAGTTTCTGTCCAGTGCTCTGAGAATTTCAGAGACCCAGACTTGATGCACGGGGGGAGCTGCGTGACTGTTCGTCAGCTCATGGAAGGGAGGCATATTAATACCATCAGTTGATTCCAGACCCAGATGAGTAAAGAATAAGAAGAAGTAGAATGTTTTGTTTGTTTATTCTTCTGATTTTAATTTCTGAAGAATGCTGTAGTTAGAAAACTTGTCTTGTTACTATGAAAGGATGAATCTTGTTTTCTGTTACTATTACAGTAGGATTGTTGGAAATAAGTATTATTTTCTATTTAGACAATCTACAGAAGAAATTTTATAGTAGCCAAAAATAACAATGGTCTACTCAGTATTTCCTTTCTTTTCTTAACACTATTATAATATGTACAGAGGCAGGTTAAATTTCTGTGAAAGAAGTAATTATTAACAAAGCCTAAAATTTAATCACTGGCCATAATTTCCTCACTAGTTAAGACAATCCTATGGAGCATAAATAGTGGAAAATAACAATAGACAGAGGAACGGGAGAACCGTTAACCCTTCAAGCTAGGATTCTGTGCTAAAGGGTTGGTCGTTCTCCGCCTTTGAAGAAACACGGACCTGAATGGCTGTCCGGATGCCGAAACTATTTAGGAAAGATTAAACAGAATAAGTAATACCAGAAAAACAGTAGGAAATGCAGAACGTAATGAAAGTAGCAGCATCGAAATATTAACCCACAACAGATAATAAAACTCTTAAACAGCAGATACAGGAAAACTTCTAGAATCAAGCAGTGAACAATGAGCCAACAATTCCTGTGAAACATAAGAACGCATGACTGGGTGTAAAGCAACTGTAGTTACCATTGGAAAGATTGTAGATACAGTGAATAGCCCTCGGCGATATACATACAGTATATAAAAAGACAACGAAACTCATTTGAGAATGTCGCACTACCACGACAACAGGCATAAGCATAACAAGAAGCATACATGCATGGTGTGCGAGAGTTTTCATTCAGAGGAACGATAGAGCGAGCGAAAACCCTGTGACATTTCATAGAAAATCTAAGAGGAACTTAACGATTATATCAAAGTAAACCCCAACGCCAGGTAGTCAAACAATATACAACTGTCGGCTTGAGGCCGCAAATGTCATTATGAAAACCTAAACAAGAATCTATCCTGCACGGCATAGCTAAAACATATCAGACTAAACCCTGAACTAGACTTAGACAGGATTATCCTCTAAACGTTTCGCCAAGTAAAAACCAAGGGTACAGTTCCTGTCGAACACGGGTACCTGTGAAATGCATGCAGGGGTTAACCCTTTTCTCCCGCGAGCAGGCATGGGTAAACGACAAGAAAAGCGAGCTGGAGCAGTAGGTATGGCAATACCTGTCATAAGAGAAAATATTTTAGTCATGCGGAAGGAAATTCTACAAAGGAAAATAGAAGAATTAACTAACAAAGCCGAAGATTAGGGTCACCTCGGGAAGGGGACCAGTTTGTTTATTTTTTAAGAGAGGTTACCTGACGTTTTTTCCGAAAACTGTGAGTTCTCTTTTAAGCCGGACCTCGACTGCCCAAAAACCCCAAACGAAAACAATGTTAGCAACTGAAGAGTATAAGAGAGCACGGCCCAAAAAGAAAAAAAACGTAAATTCCGAGGGTTCGATTGATAACTTTGGCCGAAAGCTCCATTGAATCACGCGAGGAACTCCAATCCACATCACGAAGAAAAGAAAACATGAGAAGATTTTATGAATAGTTGGAAAGATGTTTACGGCGAGAAGCGAGCTCTCTTGTCATGTGATATCACCATCCTCGGAAGGTCGAGAAGAACTCGACAGAAGAAAACACGGCGAGGAGCACGCCTCCGGAGCTCGGCGCGGGGGTGACGGTAGGGCGGGACGGTTGGAAATGCGGGGTCATTACTAACCCTAGGCACGAGAGCCGTGCGATCATAACAGATCGACGGAGCAAGGCACGCCAAGTGTCGGGCGGATAGACCAGCCGGACTACTCAAATGTGAAACCCACATTCCAAAGTTTGCCAATTGACATTTAAATGCAGAATGGATAACATAAATACCGGCACTCAATAGTTCTGAGATTGTATTTAATAATATGAACCATGATGGTAAGCGAAATTCTTTGTCATTATAAATATATAATCCATAGTACAGCAATGGTATATAATCCATAGTACAACAACTCAATTGGGTAGTACCGAAAACACGATAAACCAAGAACAAATGCCAGCAGTGCAAACATATGGGTCCGTATAATATAATACATATATTTAATGCTGGTTGAAATTCGGTGATGGTAAAAAAAATTTTATGTTGGTAATTTTTATGTAATGTTGATTGTTACAACAAGGGATGTTGGGATGCTTCTCAATGTACTGTAGTCAATGGTCCAAGTCTATAAATTATTGTGCCAATGTTCCATGGAGAGAAGAAAGTCCTCTCTTTGTGCTTGTTAATAAATTAAAACTTTTCTTCGTAAGAACTTCATGTGCCAGTACAAGATGTGCCAATGTTCCATGGAAAGAAGAAAGTCCTCTCTTTGTGCATGCCAATCAATTAAAACTTTTCTTTGTAAGAACTTCATGTGCCAGTACAAGTCCACCGCGTGCATACATTGGTTGCAATGCCCATGTGGGTGCCATGTATTAGGAACCCAATCAGCCAAATCTTCTATTAACTCCATGTCTAAGAAAGAATTTTATGTTAATCAATTGTTTGCCTTTCAACACAAGGGATTTCTTCCTAAATACCAGGTGGGCTGAATTCCCAAAAATAAGCTACTAAATCTTTAACTCAGAGTCATTTTCATATATTTCCTCTACTAGATTGCTCTTTATAGTAGACAACACCTATGTGGACATGAGATTGGTGAGGCATGGAAGTTTCACAATGCATAGAAACATTCCCATTCCCATGAAATGAGAAGTGAGTGTCATAAACAAAACGAGGGTGGATTCGAGTGGGAGTACTTTCCAAAATGTTGAAACACAACCGTGACTGTAGTCGAAGTCGAGGGGGTGAACGAAGAAAAATTGAATATGATAGTAATGAGATGGCGAAGGAAAGATCCCAAGAGAAGAAATACTCTCAAATGAGGGAATCTGAGATGGAAAGGGGCAACCGTAAGAGAGAAAGTGATATGGAACCAGCAAGAAGGAAGTCAAAATACAACCACCACTAGTGAGGAGAGTTATTATAACTTCATCTTAAATTATTATTATTATTATTATTATTAATTAAAAAAACTTATATTATTATTATTATTATTACTAATTACAAAAAAAATTAACATATGAGTTAAACATTATACATTTAATGGACAATATTTTACGATGGAAAATATTAATTTGCAAATACATTTTGTTGCAATACCATGACCAATATTATGATTTACTAATACCACATTTTCACAAAACCATAACTTAGATTCATATAACCTTTTTATTTAGTTGATCAATTTAATTTTAAAAAAATAGAAAGGGAAAAACTATTTTGAAATAAATATCAACCCTTCATATATATAACTATTCCTTTGTTGCTTGTAGATAACATATGCACATTAAAAACTTTTATGAGATTCACAAAATTGCCATAATTTGAGTTCTTTTTCATTTTTCTTTATGTTGAGAATTTTTTTGGAAATTATGAATAATCACATTAGAGTAATGTGTTCCCCTTTCAACACAGAGAATACACAAATGCAGAAATAAAAATTATACATAGACGTAGACAGACATTGAGAACAACACAGGAGAGGAACCTTTTTTTTAAATTTATTCAACTCTTCTCTAGTATTAATCTCTCTCACTGAACATATGAGAAATACATTGCATTAATAAAAAATGGTCGAAGCTTGAAAATTTAATGCATTTTAATGTTGATTGGATTGTTAACAAATAAAATGTTCTCCTGCTCTATTCTATTGTTTCTACACGAAACAACGTACAAAAAAACATAACAGTGAAATTAAAGTATTATTGGTTCCGGCTCTGAAAACCACATCGCATCCGACAATCCATCACAAATTTCTCATCGGTTATTTTTACATTTAACTGGCGCATATATGGGAAAACTTAAAACTTGTGATATCTGATTGTGACGTGGCACATGTCACATCGCAACACAAACACTTTCACTTGTAGACGCTTATTAGTTTAACTCCTGAGCTTGTGATGTTCACTTTGCTGGCACATTGCATCGCAAACAAGTTGTCTCCCAACAAGTTGCTAGTTGTGCAAGTTTCCTCATCTAATATGAGGTAGTAAATAGCATTATATATCAATTGAGCATAATAAGAATAACACCATACTTGCCTAAGGTCATGCCAAGGAAATTTATCTCCATCACAAATTTTGGTCCTAGAATGACCATGGAACACAAAGATAAGCTTGCCCTCTTGTGGAGAAATGTATTGTACATAGATTGTGAGAAGATGCAAATACTTTATGAAATGATCAATAAGTATAGAAATATATTTCTTACCATGCATAGTGAGTAGGATGAAAGTGAGGTTCATAGATGAGTCCTCCCATGAGAATCTCCTCATAAAGGTCTACAAAATGAAGGGGTGTATACTCCCCTTGGAACACTCCATCAATAGAAGCATACTCCCAAGTGTCAGTTCTGTTCGCCTTAGTGATAAGGCTCTTGCAACTCCATGACTCCATTCTTTGACATACCATATGTCAAAGTCATCCACCATCATGCTGCTATGTGTGGGAGTCTTCTTCCTATGTGGAAGTACCTCTTGATCCTTCAATGCTGAAGGGTAGTCTCCTTTCATTTTGATTTTTTCATTCCTTTCTCCTGAAACATGCTACAAAGTATGGGAAAAATTCAACCCATACTCTTCCGAGAGAAGCCAAATCAACAATATCTCTCGCTGCCTCCTCACACCTCCATCATACAAATCATGAGATGAAAACATGATGATTGATATTAAGAATTCCATATCATCATAATGCACCCAAACTCCTTGCTACCATATGATGAAAGTGCCCTGCCAAGTCTCGTCCATCAACATACCCTTTGAAGAAGGACCTGTCATATGATGGCCAAACTCTTCCAAGAGTACCCAATGCAGCCATGCATCTTTCTCCCTTGTGTCATAAATATGAAGGTGACCCATCAACATCTTACTCATCAACATCACCCATCCAACCAATGGTGAGTGTCTATCATCATGTCCAAAAGTGTCATTCCTCCAATGGAGAATACCATCCTCCCAAATCAGATTTCTATCTTTCATTTCAGGGGATGTTGAAATGAAATCTCCTGAATATCTCCAAATGAAGACCACTCGTAAATGACCAAGCTGACCCCATAAGGATCCAAATATACTGAAGGAAAAATCTTCTCATTGAGAAATGAAGTGGTCATCAAGAAATATCCATCATAAAAATGGAAGATAAGATGTCTCTCATCAACCATCTGCCTATCCCCTACTATGCATGTAGAAAGTTCATTGGAATGCTCCAATAATGGTTGGGCCCCCAACTCATCACTTCTGCTTAATGACAGTCTTGTTGATCTCCATAATGGTGCACATGTTGTCTCAAGATCATTCTGAGTGCTAAACACATAGTTCTGTATTGCATTGTTCAAGACAATACTCATCTCATCATCCAAGAATCTACAATCCAACCCCAGGAGTTGTGTGCATCACAATAATGAATAGTCAGGAAGATTGTTTATCCTCTCCTTGAACAACTCAAGGCTGCACAATGCAGTGAAAGTCTACTACTCCAAATCAGCAATATGATTTGACCCTTGGTCATGCAATGGCATATTTCCACAACCCTCCATAAGATGTGCTGAAATAAAAGAAAGTGGAAACTTATGCATATCTTGGTAAAGCTTGGGAACATCTTGTATTGATACAAGTGTTCCTTCCTCCAGTTTGATGGCTTCCCCAACTGCTGATGATGATGGCTTCTCTTCCATATTTGTATCAGCGCTGGTACAAGTCTCCTCAAGTGGTGGTGAAGGCTTCTTCTCCTCTAATTTATTCTTGTGAAATTTCTTGATCAACCTTTGAGTAAAATATGCAAATGCAATCACTCTTGCATGACTCAAATGGTTGAACCACCAAATGTTTTCTTCACCCTCAAGGTGAAACGCTGCAATCTCAACAACTTCTCTTTCTCTCACTGGATGTAGTAGGAAAAATGCATCCAACTTCATTCCCCAAGCCCTTGTTGTACATGTGGATGACCCATCAAAGGTAGAGAATATAAATCTATTTCCCTTTATTTTACTATTGCTACAAGGTCTCCTTTCTTCTTCAAGTTGAATGAACTATGGAAGAGTTAGAGTTTCCTTGAAAGCTCTAGGTTGAGACTTATATTCTTCCAGGTATCCACTTAGGATCTCATGTTCCCAGTGCCCTCCATCTCCATGCGTCTTGTATCCTTCCTCAAAATTGAAGGGATGAGTGTATTTTTTTGGATTTCTATGCAACATCGGTTCTCTCTTCTCATGATAGGAAGTACATGGGCCTTCCTCTTCTTGAAACCCTCTAGAGGTCTCATTGTATCTCTCCTCTTTCATATTCTTAACCTCCTTGGAGAGGTTATTCATAGATCTAAAAAGTGATGAGACAAAGCTCACTCCTTCCATCATGTTAGATCTCTTCTCCTTTTCTTTTTCTTCTTATAGCATATTGGCTGAAACTCACAGGCCATGCCAACATGATGCTCCAATACCACTATAATATTCCCAAATGGGCAAATCAGCAATATATGCACTAAAAACACATTGTTCAAAAATTATGCTATAATATTTAATAACAACCCATGGATCCATTGGTTTATACATTATAGTAACTAAATAAAAAAGGAGATCAGAAAAAAATCATGATAGATGAGATAAACAATCCTCCCACAGCCAGAATAGCCCACAAACAATGCAACCCCAAGACTATTGCAACACAGAAATACTACAGCAAGTGACAATGAAGTATAATGAGTGTTTATACTCCAAAATTATAGATACAAATGGATCTGCTGATATATTAATCAATAGTGCTCAAAAACTGAGATCTAGTCTCTTTTACACAAATCCAAGAGAACCTGGGAAGGGTTTCCGGAAACACACCCAAATACAAATGGTGGTCTACAACCCTAGGATTGAAGAATCACTGCAGACTGAAGCTCATGAAATAGGATGCTGAAATAATATAGATCTGATGTATATATCCTTAAAGGTCTCCTCCAATGAAAGGCTAAACCCTTCAACCACATGAAAACACTATAAAAGATCCACTAGATCCTTCCTTGAAGCTGTCCTCCAAAATAACACAATTCCAGATTGAAAATTCACTGTAAATGATGGAAATATTTTGGACTAGTGCCAAAGGTCTGGAATTTTCTTAGAATCCCTCCTTGCTAATCTCCCAAGAGAAGGAATCCTTCCTCCTATGAAAAAACAACTCAGAAAGTGGATTTGACAACCCTCCACTGCAACACCCTGCAACACAACACAATATGCTGCAGAAACTTCATTGTAGCTGAAGAATGAAGCTTGGCCATAATGCTGGATATGTGGAATGATAGATCAATACTATCCCAAGAGCTACTCAATGGGAAGAGGTAGGATTCCCGACAGGGAACACCCTGTGCTAAACAACACCAACAATATAAGTAAACAACTAATGAGAGAAAAATTCTAAACAGACATATCAAAATCATAATCATAAGCTAACCCGATATGGATACCATCCTCTTCCTTATAAAAAATGTGAGCCTTCTCACCTTGGGTCCCACTCATTAGGGTTTCCACCATCACACAATCAATCTACCTCCAAAACTGCGTCGTGCCATCATTAGTGCCACTCCTCCATAACAACATTGTTTGATTTGGTCAAAGTTGACCTCTTCAACCTGCTCCAGCCCCCTTTTCACACATAAGGGTCTTCAATCCAACTTTTATATGAGTATCTAAACTAATCCACATTCATAATGGGTTGTCTCTATTGATGATTCACTCCCTCCATTATAGCTCTATTGAGTTGGTCAAACTTGACCTTGTCTACATGCATTAGCCCCTGTTCACACATGAGAGTGCTTTATCCAGCTATGAATATGATCCCTTTTCACATTAAGAGGGATTTTATGCCTACTAAAGAGATTTATGGGCCTCCCTACCCATTTATTCATCTAAATATATGTCAAGAGAAAAATTAATATTCCAATTAGCTGTATGTTAACTTAGGAATATTACAGTCCTCCCCTCCTAAATGTTGCTTGTCCTCAAGCAACTATAATGATAGAATTGAAGAGCCTCTCCTCTTCCTCCTGTAGCATCTCCATGGGATAAGCTCCTCCAATGACCAAGATGTTGTTTTATCAATAAGCTTCCAAGTTGCTCCTCCCAAGTGTATAAGTATGCCTTTGGTGAAAAATCCAAATGGCCCTCATCATGAACAAGTAGAATATCCATGGAAGCAACTATGTATGGTCTAGAGGCCTTCTTGAGGCATGGAATCTGAAATATATTGGGAACTATAATTCCCATGTGAAGCCTCCATCCCCAAGTTGTCATCCACAGAAAGTGAGTCACCCTCCAAAATGGTAACTCATGAGAGATCTCCTCCACCTTAGGCTCCTGCAAAGAAGGTGGGCTACATTGCTGAATTTGATAGACCAA
The DNA here is from genome assembly GCA_034641835.2 of Pinus albicaulis. NCBI lineage: Eukaryota > Viridiplantae > Streptophyta > Pinopsida > Pinales > Pinaceae > Pinus > Pinus albicaulis. The sequence continues at coordinate 78,524 of JAXQQM020074548.1, forward strand.
ATTTTCCATCCCATGATGTCTCTCTCTCCAGTTATGATAAGTGTAGATTAGCTGATGATTTTGGGCTGCAATAATGTTGCCCTCAAGAGGCAAGAAGAAGACTGGATCTCCAAAAATCCTCTCAATACAGTCATGAATCATGTTGGCCCAAACCATCCCATACAAAATGAATGGTACATCATCACCATATGGCATCCAAATCAGAAAAATTTTGAAGGTTATGTGCAATCTTGGATATTTCCAATGGTTTCTCCAATGGATACAACGCATTTTTACCAACTGTTGTTCCCAAACATCATGTGGCAAGTTGTCTCCCAACAAATTGCTAGTTGTGCAAGCTTGCTCATCTACTATGAGGTATTAAATGGCATTATATATCAGCTGAGCATAATAAGAATGACACCATACTTGCCCAAGGTCATGCCAAGGAAAGTTATCTCCATCACAAATGTTGGTCCTAGAATGACCATGAAACCCAAAGATGAGCTTTCCCTCTTGTGGAGAAATGTACTGTACATAGATGGTGGGAAGATGAAAATACTTTATGAAATGATCAATAAGTATAGAAGTACATTTCTTACCATGCATAGTAAGTAGGCTGAAAGTGAGGTTCATATATGAGTCCTCCCATGAGAATCTCCTCATAAAGGTATGCAAAATGAAGGGGTGTATACTCCCCTTGGAACACTCAATTAATAGAAACATACTCCCAAGTGTCAGTATTGTTGGCCTTAGTGATAAGGCTCTTGCAACTCCATGACTCCATTATTTGACATACCATATATCAAAGTCATCCACAATCATGCTGCTATGTGTGGGAGTCTTGTTCCTATGTGGAAGTACCCCCTTATCCTTCAATGCTTAAGGGTAGCCTCCTTGCACTTTGATTGTTCCATTCCTTTCTCCTGAAACATGCTGCAAAGTACGGGAAATATACAACCCATACTCTTTCAAAAGTAGCCAAAGCAACAATAGCTCTTGCTGCCTCCTCACACCTCCATCATACGAATCATGAGATGAAAACATGATGATTGATATGAAGAATGCCATATCATCATAACACACCCAAACTCCTTACTGCCATATGATGAAAGTGCCATGCCAAGTTTCCTCCATCAAAATGCCCTTTGAAGAAGGACCTGTCATATGATGACCAAACTCTTCCAAGAGTGGCCAACACAGCCATGCATCCCGCTGCCCTGTGTCATAAATATGAAGGTGACCCATCAACCTCTTGCTCATCAACATCACCCATCCAACCAATGGTGAGAGTCTATCATCATGTCCAAAAGTGGCATTCCGCCAATGGAGAATACCATCCTCCCAAATCAGATTTATGTCTTTGCATTTCATGGGATGTTGAAATGCAATCTCCTAGAGATCTCCAAATGAATACCACTCATTCATGACCAAGTTGACCCCATAAGGATCCAAATATACTGAAGGAAAAATCTTCTCATTGAGCAATGAAGTGCTCATTAAGAAAGATCCATCATAGGAATGGAAGATAAGATGTCTCTCATCAACCATCTGCCTATCGTCTACTATGCATGTAGAAAGGTCATAGGAATGCTTCAATAATGGTTGGGCCCCCAACTCATCATTGCTGCTCAGTGATAGTGTTGTTGATCTCCATAATGGTGCACCTGATTTCTCAAGATCATGCTCAGTGCTGAACACATAGTTTTGTATTGCATTGTTCAAGATAATACTCATTCCATCCTCTAAGAATATACACTCCAACCCCAGGAGTTGTGTGCATCTCAATAATGAATAGTCAGGAGGATTGTTTATCCTCTCCTTGAACAACTCAAGGTTGCACAACGCTGTGAAATTCTGCTGCTCCAAATCAGAAATATGCTTTGACCCTTGGTCATCCAATGGCATATTTCCACAACCATCCATAAGATGTGCTAAAATAATAGAAAGTGGAAACTTATGCATACCTTGGTAAATCTTGGGAACATCTTGTAATTCTATAAGGGTTCCTTCCTCCAGTGTGATGGCTTCCCCAACTACAGATGATGATGGCAACTCTTCCATAGTTGTATCAGCGTTGGTACAAGTCTCCTCAAGTGGTGGTGAAGGCTTCTTCTCCTCTGATTTCTTCTTGTCAAATTCCTTGATCAACCTTTGATTAAAATTTGCAAATGTAGTCACTCTTGCATGAATCAATTGGCTGAACCACCAAATGTTTGCTTCACCCTCAAGGTGCAGCGCTGCAATCTCAACAACTTCTCTTTCTCTCACTGGATGTTGTAGGAATAATGCATCCAAATTAATTCTCCAAGCCCTTGTTGTACATGTGGATGACCCATTAAAGGTAGACAATAGAAATCTATTGCCCTTTATTTTTCCTATTATTGCAAGGTCTCCTTTATTCTTCAAGCTAAATGAACTATGGAAGAGTTAGAGTTTTTTTGAAAGCTCTAGGTTGAGACTTATATTCTACCAAGTATCCACTTAGGATCTCATGTTCCCAGTGCCCTCCATCTCCATGCCTCTTCTCTCCTTCCTCAAAAGAGAAGGGCAAAGTGTATTGCTTTGGATTTCTATGCAACACTAGTTCTCTCTTCTCATGATAGGAAGTACATTGACCTTCCTCTTCTTGAAACCCTCTAGAGGTCTCATAGTATCTCTCCTCCTTCATTTGCTTAGCCTCCTTGGAGAGGTTCTTCATATATTTTAAAAGTGATGAGACAAAGCTCACTCCTTCCATCATTTCAGAGCTCTTCTCCTTTTGTTCTTCTTCTTATATCATATTGGCTGAAACTCACAAGTTGTGCCAAGATGATGCTCCGATACCACTGTATTATTCCAAAATGGGAAAATCAACAATATATGCACTAAAAACGCATTTATCGAAAATTTATGCTATAATATTTTATAACATCCCATGGATCCATTGGTTTATACATTATAGTAACCAAATACACCTAGAATAGCCCAAAAACAATGCAACCCCAAGACTACTACAACACATAAATACTGCAGCAAGTGACATAATATTCTAATGATAATTTATACTCCAAAATTATAGAGACAAACGGATCTGCTGATATATTAATCAATAGTTCTCAAAAACTGAGATCTAGTCTCTTTTACACAAATCCAAGAGAACCGGGGAAGTGTTTCTAGAAATACACCCAAATACAAATGGTGATCTATAGCCCTAGGACTGAAGAATCACTGCATACTGAAGCTCATGAAATAGGAGGCCTAAATAATATATATTTGATGTAGATATCCTTAAAGGTATCCTCCAATGAAAGGCTAAAACCTTCAACCACATGAAAACACTCTAAAAGAGCCACTAGATCCTTCCTTGGGGCTGTCCTCCAAAATAATGAAATTCTAGACTGAAAATGCACTGTAAATGATGGAAATAGGTTGGCCTAGTGCCAAAGGTATGAAATTTGCTTAGAATCCCTCCTTTATGATCTCCCAAGAGAAGGAATCCTTCCTCCTATGAAAAACCAACTCAGAAAGTGGGTTTGACAACCCTTCGCTGCAACACCCTACAACACAACACAATATTCTGCAGAAACTTCACTGTAGCTAAAGACTGAAGCTTGGCCAAAATTTTGGATATGTCAAATGATATATTAGTACTCTCCCAAAAGCTACTTAATGGGAAGAGGTGGGATTCCCGATTGGGAACACCCTGTGCTAAGTAGCACCAGCAATCTTAGCTAAACATCTGAAGAGAGAAAAAGTCTAAATAGACATATCAAAATCATAATCATAAGCTAACCGCATATGGCTACCATCCTCTTCCTTATAAATAATGTGAGCCTTCTCACCTTGGGTCCCACTCATTAGGGTTTCCACCACCACATAATCAATCTCTCTCCAAAACTGTGATGTCCAATCATTAATGCCACTCCTCCATAACAACGTTGTTTGATTTGGTCAAAGTTGACCTCTTAAACCTGATCCAGCCCCCTTTTCACACCTAAGGGTCTTCAATCTAGCTTTTATATGAATATCTAAACTAATCCAGATTCATACTAGGCTGTCTCTATTGATGATTCACTCCCTCCATTCCAGCTCTGTTGCCTTGGTCAAACTTGACCTTGTCTACATGCATTAGCCTCTGTTCACACATGAGGGTGCTTTATCCAACTATGAATATGATCCCTTTTCACATTAAGAGGGATTTTATGCCTAATAAAGAGATTTATGGGCCTCCCTACCCATTTATTCATCTAACTATATGTCAAGGGAAAAATTAATATTCCATTTAGCTGCATGCTAATTTAGGAATATTATAGTCCTCCCCTCCCAAATGTTTCTTGTCGTCAAGCAACTGTAAGGATAGAACTGAAGAGCCTCTCCTCTTCCTCCTGTAGCATCTCCATGGGATAAGCTCCTCCAATGAACTAGATGTTGTTTTATCAATAAGTTTCCAAGTTTCTCCTCCCAAGTGTATAAGTATGCCTTTGGTGAAAAATCCAAATGGCCCTCATCATGAACACGTAGAATATCCATGGAAGCAACTATGTGTGGTCTAGAGGCCTTCTTGAGCCATGGAATATGAAATATATTGGGAACTATCATTCCCATGTGAATACTCCATCCCCAAGCTATCATCCACAAAAAGTGAGTCATCCTCCAAAATGGTAACTCATGAGAGATCACCTCCACCTTACGCTCCTACAAAGAAGTTGGGCTGCATTGCTGAATTTGATAAAAAAAATTGTCCATCCCATGATTTCTCTCTCTCCACTTATGATCAGTGTAGAGTATCTGATGATTTTGGGCCACAATAATGTTGACCTCAAGAAGCAAGAAGAAGACTAGATCTCCAAAAATCCTCTTCATAGAGTCATGAATCATGGTGGCCCAAACCATCCCATACAAAATGAATGGTACATCATCACCATATGGCATCCAAATCAGAAAAGTGTTGAAGGTTATGTGCAATTTTGGATGGTTCCAATGGTTTCTCCAATGGATACAACAAAGTTTTACCAACTGTTGTTCCAAAACATCATGTGGCAAGTTGTCTCCCAACAAGTTGCTAGTTGTGCAAGCTTGCTCATCTAATATGAGGTAGTAAATGGCATTATATATCAGCTGAGAATAATAATAATGACACCATAATTTCCCAAGTTCATGCCAAGTAAAGTTATCTCCATCACAAATGTTGGTCCTAGAATGACCATGGAACCCAAAGATAATCTTTCCCTCTTGTGGAGCAATGTACTGTACATAGATGGTTAGAAGATAAAAATACTTTATGAAATGATCAATAAGTACAGAAATACATTCCTTACCATGCATAGTGAGTAGGCTAAAAGGGAGGTTCATAGGTGAGTCCTCCCATGAGAATCTCCTCATAAAGGTCTGCAAAATCAAGGGGTCTTTACTCCCCTTGGAACACTCCATCAATAGAATCATAATCCCAAGTGTCAGTGTTGTTGGCCTTAGTGGTAAGGCTCTTGCAACTCCATGACTCCATTCTTTGACATACCATATGTTAAATTCATCCACCATCATGATTCTATATGAGAGTCTTGTTCCTATGTGGAAGTACCTCCTGATCCTTCAATGTTGTGTCATTCCTTTCTCCCAAAACATACTGCAAAGTATGGGAAAAATACAACCCATACTCTTCCAAGAGTAGCCAAAGCAATAATAGCCTTGCTGCCTCCTCACACCTCCATAATACAAATCATGAGATGAAAACATGATGATTTATATGAAGAATGCCATATCATCATAATGCACCCAAACTCCTTACTCCCATATGATGAAAGCGCCCTGCCAAGTTTCCTCCATCAACATACCCTTTGAAGAGGGACCTATCATATGATGGCCAAACTCTTCCAAGAGTAGCCAACACAACCATGCATCCTGTTGCCCTGTGTCATAAATATGAAGGTGACCCATAAACCTCTTACTCATCAACATCACCCATCCAACCAATGGTGAGTGTCTATCATCATGTCCAAATGTGGCATTCCTCCAATGGAGAATACCATCCTCCCAAATTAGATTTATGTGTTTGCATTTCATGGGATGTTGAAATGCAATCTCCTGGAGATCTCCAAATGAATACCACTCACCAATGACCAAGTTGACCTCATAAAGATCGAAATATACTAAAGGCAAAATATTCACATTGAGCAATGAAGTGCTCATTAAGAAAGATCCATCATAACAATGGAAGATAAGATGTCTCTCATCAACCATCTGCCTATCCACTGCTATGAATGTAGAAAGGTCACAAGAATGCTCCAATAACGGTTGGGTCCCCAACTCATCATTGCTACTCAGTGACAGTGTTGCTGATCTTCATAATGGTGCACCTGTTGTCTCAGGATCATGCTCAGTGCTGAACGCATAGTTCTGTACTGTTATCTCAAGATCATGCTCAGTGTTAAACACATAGTTCTGTACTGTTGTCTCAAGATCATGCTCAGTGCTGAATGCATAGTTCTGTATTGCATTGTTCAAGACAATAGTCATCCCATTCTCCAAGAATCTACACTCCAACAATGGGAGTTGTGTGCATCTCCATAATGGATAGTCAGGAGGATTGTTTATCTTCTCCTTGAACAACTTAAGGCTGCACAACGCAGTGAAAGTCTGCTGCTCCAAATCAACAATATGCTTTGACCCTTGGTCATCCAATGGCATATTTCCACAACCCTCCATAAGATGTGTTGAAATAATAGAAAGTGGAAACTTATGCATACCTTGATAAAGCTTGGGAACATCTTGTATTGCTACAAGGGTTCCTTCCTCTAGTGTGATGACTTCCCCAACTGCTGATGATGATGGTTGCTCTTCCATATTTGTATCAGTGATGGTACAAGTCTCCTTAAGTGGTGGTGAAGGCTTCTTCTCCTCTGATATATTCTTGTCAAATTCCTTGATCAGCCTTTGAGTAAAATCTGCAAATGCAGTCACTCTTGCATGACTCAAATGGCTGAACCACCAAATTTTTGCTTCACCCTCAAGGTGCAGTGCTGCAATCTCAACAGCTTCTCTTTCTATCACTGGATGTAGTAGGAATAATTCATCCAACTTCATTCCCCAAGCCCTTGCTTCACATGTGGATGACCCATCAAAGGTAGACAATAGAAATATATTTCCCTTTATTTTCCTATTGTTGTAAGGTCTCCTTTCTTCTTCAAGTTGAATGAACTGTGGAAGATTTAGAGTTTCCTTGAATGCTCTAGGTTGAGACTTATATTCTGCCAAGTATCCACTTAGGATCTCATGTTCCCACTGCTCTTCATCTCCATGCCTCTTGTCTCCATCCTCAAAAGAGAAGGGCAGAGTGTATTGCATTGGAGTTATATGCAACATCGATTCTCTCTTCTAATGATAGGAAGTACATGGGCCTTCCTCTTCTTGAAAACCTCTAGAGGTCTCATTGTATCCTCCTCTTTCATCTGCTTAACCTCCTTGGAGAGGTTCTTCATAGATCTGAAAAGTGATGAGACAAATCTCACTCCTTCCATCATTTTATATCTCTTCTCCTTTTCTTCTTCTTCTTATAGCATATTGTCTGAAACTCACAGGTTGTGCCAAGATGATGCTCTGATACCACTGTAATATTCCAAAATGGGGAAGTCAATGATATATGCACTAAAAATTGATTTTTCAAAAAATTATTCTATAATAGTTAATAATAGCCCATGGATCCATTGGTTTATACATCATAGTAACCAAATACAAAAGGATATCAGAAAAAAATCATGATAGATGAGATAAACAAGCCTCCCACACCCAGAATAGCCCAAAACAAATGCAACCCCAAGACTACTGCAACACAAAAATACAGCAGCAAGTGACAACACAGTTTAATGAGGGTTTATACTCCAAAATTATAGAGACAAATGGATCTGCTAATATATATATCAATAGTGCTAAAAAAATGAGATGTAGTTTCTTTTACACAAATCCAAGAGAACCCGGGAAGGGTTTCCGGAAATACACCCAAATATAAATGGTGATCAACATCCGTAGACTGAAGAATCATTGAAGACTGAAGCTCTTGAAATAGGAGGATGAAATAATATAGATTTGATATATATATCTCCTTAAAGGTCTCCTCCAATGAAAGGCTAAGCCCTTCAACCTATGAAAAACCTTGCTGATCTCCCAAGAGAAGGAATCCTTCCTCCTATGAAAAACCAATTCAGAAAGTGGGTTTGACAACCCTCCACTGCAACACCCTACAACATAACATAATATTATGTAGAAACTGCGCTGCAGATGAAGATTGAAGCTTGGCCAGAATTCCAGATATGTTGAATGATATATCAGTACACTCCCAAGAGCTACTCAATGGGAAGAGGTGGGATTTCCAACTAGGAACACCCTGTGCTAAACAACACCAGGAATCTTAGCTAAATAGTTGAAGAGAGAAAAAGTATAAACAAACATATCAAAATCATAATCATAAGCTAACCCGATATGGTTGCCATCCTCTTCCTTATAAATAATGTGAGTCTTCTCACTTTAGGTCCCGCTCATTAGGGTTTCCACCATCACACAATCAATCTCCCTCCAAAACTGCATTGTCCCATCATTAATTCCACTCCTCCATAACAACACTATTTTATTTGGTCAAATTTGACCTATTCAACCTGCACCAGCCCCCTTTTCACACCTAAGGGTCTTCAATCCAGCTTTTATACGACTATCTAAAATAATCCACATTCATATTGGGTTGTCTCTATTGATGATTCACTCCCTCCATTCCAGCTCTGTTGACTTGGTCAAACTTGACCTTGTTTACATGCATTAGCCCCTGTTCACACATGAGGGTGCTTTATCTAGCTATGAATATGATCCATTTTCACACTAAGAGGGATTTTTTTCCTACTAAAGAGATTTATGGGCCTCCCTACCCATTTATTCATCTAACTATATGTCAAGAACAAAATTAATATTCCAATTAGCTGCATGCTAATTTAGGAATATTACATTCTATGAACTGAACATCTCTGCTAATTATTATTTTCTTGGTTGATGGATTATAGAGCTTGTAAGCCTTGGATTCATCACTGTATCCAAGAAATATACACTTCTCCCCCTTGCTGTCCAAATTCTTCCTTAACTAATCTGGGACATGTGCATATGCCACACATCGAAACACTCTCATGTGAGTGACAACTTTCTTTGTTCCACTCCATGCTTCTTCTGGAACTAAGTTAATAACACTTTTGGTTTGACATTTATTTAAAATATATGCTGCAAAATTGACAGCTTCCGCCCAATACTCATTTGTCAAATGATTTTCCTTCAGCATTCTTCTTACCATGTCCATGATGGTCCTATTCTTTCTTTCTCCGACACTATTTTGTTGAGGTGTATACCTTTTGATAAACTACTTGTGAATCTCATGCTCCCTGCATAAATGTAGGAAGTATTTTGATATATATTATCCACCTCTATCAGTTCTCAACACTTCTATGTAGTGTCCAATTTTCTTCTCAACAAGAGCTTTGAAGTGGTAGAACTTTTCAAACACTTCATTTTTTTGTTTTATGAAATAGACTCATGTCTTCCTTGTGTAATCATCTATAAATGTCAACATATAATGACTTCCCTCCCTTCTTTGTCAGTATGTTTACTCTTCCTTTTCCCATGACAGAGACTTTACTGTCAGTCCCGTTGTTACTTCAGATTTTAGACTTTCATCTAGATAGGAAAACATTGCTACATTTCCAGTCATATGGTTACTACAACTTGAATCTAAGAACCATAAATATTCTTGTTTTTCTTGTGCTACATTACAAGTTATAAGCACACTTCCTTGGTTCTGATTTTCTTTTGTAAAATTTACACTAGGTTTACTACCCATATCATATTTCTTCTTTCTACATTCATTTGCATAATGACCATACTTTTTGCAAATAATGACATTGGACTTGAGATTTATCATACCTTTTTCCTTGTGCTTTATTCTGGCTCGAGCCTTTCTTTGGATTCTAATTGCTGCCCCTTTCACTTGTGTTTGCAGGGTTGCTTCTTCCACCTCTGTGTGGGCTTCTTCCTCTTCCTTGGTAATTTGATCTTCCTCGACCTCTACCTTGACCAAAATACATTTGTGTCTTAAATGCATGCTGCGAAACCAAAAATGATGTGGGCTACAAAGTTGCAGGAAACTGTAAGTCAACGCGGAAAGGAAATAAATGTAGAGAAAAGGACTTGAGTACTCTGTTTTTGATTTTGCGTGCATTACATGAAAACGCCTTTGGGTTTGAAAACATAGGCTTTATCTTTCCCTACACAACAATTCAATGAAGCGTGAACTACTGCCACTCCTTATTCATAGCGGTGGTTGGGAGTATTTCCAATAAATTTCCTCTATTTCTTCATCTCTATATAGCTCTTTCTCCCAAATCCTCATTCTTTTGTGCATTACAATCTTTGTATTCAATTTCATGTTGTTCATTATTTTTCTATAATATTTGAAACCAACTTTCTCTTGAAAGTTGTTCATTATAATTTTTCACTTTATGTTCTTCAATTCCTCCACTCTCATTTTCTGTAACCTTCTCTATAATTTATCTACTAGGTTATTTTTCTACAATATCTAGAACCAACTTCTATTGAAAATTGTTCACTATAATATTTAACGTAGTTCTTCCATTCCTTCACTCTCATTTTCTGTAACCTGGGTCTACCGTGGCTAGAGACAATGGAACAACGGCCGCTCTGGCGGTGCAAGCGGGGGTATATCAACCAATGCGAGAGGGCCCGACCTCTCCATCACCGTATATCTGCAGGCAGCGACAGCTTTGAACACCTCAAACGACGTCACGTATTAACCTATTAAGAGAGCTCCGTTTGCGTGAGAGTGAATAGAATATTGAGATCAGCTTCTGGAGTCGATAACGTATGGAACATGGGTGACAACCATCCCTGATTGGCATGTTAGTTACAATTCAGATTGCGAATGCACGCTAATTACAATTCAGATAGAGAATGCACTACACACTTATTTGTACCGTTTATAACAATCACGTAGAGACCACATGACATTGGAGTTTTTAACGAGATCTTCAATCATTTTAAGGAAACACATGCTCTAACTCTAATTATGAACTCGTGACCTTTTAGAAGGAAACACATTCTCTTAAACCATTAGACCCACTCAAGTTGTAATTATTTGGGTTTATTAACTTATTGACTTTATAATATTAATTTATTAGGTTTATAATGTGTTGGGTGTATAGTATTAATGTTTTGGGTTTTTAATCCATAAGTTTATAATATTAATCTTTCGGGTTTACTAATCCCTTGAATTTATAATAGTAATTGGTTAGGTTTATTAATCCCTTGGGGTTATAATATTAATAATTTGTTGGATTCATTAATGCTTTGAGTTTATAATATTAATTCCTTGATTTTAATCATAAGTTTATTGATCGCTTTTATTTATAATCCCTAGAGATTAATATTAATAACTCATTGGGTTAATCAATCAACTCGGTTTGTAATATCAATCCCTAAAGTTTATTAATCCTCTTGGTTTATAATATTAGTAACATTTAATATTATTAGTTAACTATTATTATTATTATTATTATTAATGTTGATTTAAGGGATCTTTCCAGTTGTCCATTCATTTCTAATATTAATCCATTGGGTTTGTATTATTATTATTATTATTATTATTAATTGATAATGATGATTTATTATTATTGTTTATTAATTAATATTTAAAATGTTTTATTTTAATTATTTCTATTAATTATTACTTCCATTTTTAATAAATTATTATTATTATATATTTATCAACATTAATATCAATTCTATACCATTAATGGCTATTGACATTTTTCAACCACATTTACTAATGTGGTTGTGACGAAGTGATTGATATAAGCCTATCGTATATCAACCACATTTATTAATGTGGTTGTGCTAGTTAGATTATCGTATTTTTTTACTATCGATATAACATAAAATGAAAAAAATGATAAAAAAAATAGGTGATGCAAGCACCCATAAGAAAGAAAGTTGTTTCTAAGTGCAACTTTTTGAAAAGTTTTCCGGTTTATTTTATGATCTAATTTGTTTAGATTATGGCGGGAATTCATTGAAATCAAAAGTTTGATGAGTGAACTTTACTTAATTGAAGTACCCTAGGGGTTTTCCAGGGTGTTGAATCCATATGTACAGTAAAAAAACCAGTTTAAACAACACAAATCAATATTTCATCACAAATTTTTCTGCTAGATACAAGCCATAAATCCACTGAAAACTCCAAAAATTCTTTGTTAAAGAGAATTCCATAAAAATGAATCTAGTGGTTTACTGTTTGTACTCCTACATTTATTGCATCTTAGCGCACTAGCGAATAAGGAAGATCTAGTGCACCCGTTTGCATTAGTTGATCATATATATCATAAGAATATACGTTAGGCACTCTGTGACAGCTTAGCGCACTTTTTTGGTCGCAGTCAACACTCTTTTCGTAACTTGTATTCTAAGCATTGCAAAGATATTTTTCAACTATCGCACTTAGACATAAGTGTTGTGATATAATCAAAAAATTTTAAAACTCAAGTTTTGGATGGTTTCAATTTACATTTGGCATGTGATATAACGTTAAATATTTAATGTTTTTATTGGATAGTTGAACTACAATTGGCATGGCATGTGAAGTAATGTTGTGATATAATAAAAAAAAAAAATTAAAACTCAAGATTTGGATGGTTTCAATCTACATTTGACATGTGCTATAACGTTAAATGTTTAATGTTTTTATTGGATAGTTGAACTACAATTGGCATGGCATGTGAAGTAATGTTGTGATATAATCAAAAAGTTTTTAAAACTCAAGTTTTGGATGGTTGAAGTACGTTTGGCATGTGAAGTAATGTTGTGATATAATAAAAAAGTTTTTAAAACTCAAGTTTTGGATGGTTTCAATCTACATTTGGCATGTGATATAATGTTAAATGTTGTTATTGGATAGTTGAACTATAATTGGCATGGCATGTGAAATAATGTTGTGATATATAATCCAAAAGTTTTTAAAACTTAAGTTTTGGATGGTTTGAATCTACATTTGGCATGTGATATAATGTTAAATGTTTTTATTGGATAGTTAAACTACAATTGGCATGGCATGTGAAGTAATGTTGTGATATAATCAAAATTTTTTTAAAACTCAAGTTTTGGATGGTTTCAATCTACATTTGGCATGCGATATAATGTTAAATGTTTAATGTTTTTATTGGATAATTGAACTACAATTGGCATGACATGTGGAGTAATGTTTTGATATAATCAAAAGGTTTTTAAAATTCAAGTTTTGGATGGTTGAAGTACATTTGGCATCTTAAGATTTCCTTTGATCTCTACATACTCTTCTCTTGTTTGAGTGAAAAAATTGCCAATAGGAAGAACATAGCTTTTCAATGCAACTAACCATATCAATTGAGCTCTAATTGAAAAAAGAGTAAAGAAAAGTTAACATGCCACAAAACATGTCAGTAAAATAATATTTGTGGTTGTCATTTTTGTTGGAATAACTAAATTATATTTTAAGGATTCTCCATCGAAAAACAATTTCAATGAAGAGAATCCTTAATATGATTTAGTTATTCCAATAAAAATAACAACCAAGGATGTTATTTTATTGGCTTTTTGGTTTTTTCTACTTTTTTTCAAATAGAGCTCAATTGATATGGTTAGTTGGATTGAAAAGCTATGTTCTTTTCATTGGAATTTTTTTTCACTCAAACAATATGTAGTTGTGATAGATGAATATAAGAAACAATATAACTGATAAAATACATTTATCTTATTTTCGTTATTTCTACCAACACTTAAACATGTTGAAGGTATACACACTATATTAAAATAGAGAACTATGAATAGCTATTAATTATTTTTCAAAAAAAATCTTCCACCAAAAAGAATTTGTAATTAACAATTATTAGATGTGGACCTTAACCCTATTATGAAAAGAACCTTCTTTTAAATATTAAACTTAAAACCTTGATCATTGTGACCATCCTTGATTGTACATTTTCTCAATGTACTCGAACAAGAAAAGTAAATTACAAAACTCATCTTAATTACTCCAAAATAATCTAAATTATTATACCAATTTTTTTTTTTTAAATGAAAATTAATATCATATTATACTTTTTAACTTTAAAATATTTAAATTTAAAAAATACTTAAAAGACAATATAAAAAAATTAAAGGCTATAAATACTAGAAAAAGACTTTATAAAGTATTTATTTATATTTTTCTATTTAATCATCATAAATCTATTTTAAGTACCAATCTAGAATGAGTGAAAAGGAATCAAATTTCTTTTAGTGTACATTTTTTAGAGTGCAAAATATAATGTGCTATTTTTCATTGTTTAAATTATCTTTTTGAATACTAAATAGAGTATATATGGGATCAAATAAAATCAATATATATATATATATATATATATATATATATATATATATATATATATATGAAATTGATATCGACATAGTTAACATAGATATTTAAATAGTTTATTTAAATCTCTTACTCAAATATTTTTGAAAAGTATAAAATTTAAACATCTGATTCACACATTTTTTGAACTTCTAATTACTTTACTCTCTCTATATATAAACAACATTATTTTTCCATTTAGCATATAATTTTTATTTTAAAAAGGTACAAATAGACAAAAAAAAAAATTATAGAATTAACTTCTAAGCTCAATAATAATATCCAAAATTAAAAGTGACTTCTCACAAATTTAAAATAATTTAATATATGTAAACATAAATATTATATATATTTTTTAAATAAAGAAATAGATTACAAACAGTATTGTTTTAATTATTTTAATAATATTGTATTAAAATTAATAATTTTAATTAATTTATAAACATTTAAATTATATAAATTTTAATTTATTTTAAATTAATACGAATTATTAAAATTTATGAATAGAATTTATTAAAAGTTATGAATAAAATTTAGTTTGAATAGTTAAACGAAATAATTAGTATCCTTTTCATTTTGTTTTTCTTTAGAAATCTCATTATTTTTTTCCTTTCACTAATTTAATTTAGATTTAAAAATTATAAGATATCCTCACTTTTATAATTTTTAGAAATTCAAGAATTAAATTGTATTTAATTTTCACAAGTACAGTTAATAAGTTATGAAATTTATAAACTATATATAATTTTTTAAAATTTAAATATATTGAATAAAATAATCCATTTATGTTTAGGTTTAAAGTAGATAGAGACGGGGTATTTTATTAAGTTATTATGTGTTGTAAAGGTTACTGGCTCGAATGGGAAAGAAAATAGCCATGATAAGGATCGGTGTGGCCTAAGCTAGGTGCGATTGATTCTGACAAATTAGATGCACCTGAGATGTGGATACTCAAGCCATAGGTTTAGGAGTGCAAGTCATTTCAGCACCCACCACATAACCTAGCAAACAAAAAATAAAAGTAAAAAAAATCAATCTTTAATTGATAGTTTAAAAATCAATAACATTTATCCAAATGTATATACTTCATATGTTAATGAAAGCTTAAAATTTTACATGATTAAAAAATTAAAATAACACTAATATAGTCATATAAATCAAATGAATGAAAAATATTGATAGATATCAAAACACCCTTTTTAAGGATATATATATGAAAACATATAATATTTTTTTGGGAATAAATGATTGTTAATATTAAATAGAAAGAGAATTAATATACACAAAATTTTAAACACGTCTTCGTGTAAAAATCTGGCTGAACTGTTCAAACCATTTCAGACGGTCGTCTATGCTAATCTTTTCTATCGATTATTCCTTCTCGGAAATGAGGAATTTTTGTAGGGTTACAGACGTTTGGTGATACTCTATCTCAAGTTCTGGTAACTGGTTCTAGACATCAAATGATAAAGCCGTGGACAACAAAATGTCGGGGTGAAAATCTCTCCTCCCTTTCATGGTTACCAGAAACTCGATGAGCCATTCCTTACTCAATCCCAGCAAAACCGTCTGAAAGGACTTGAGCAAAGACAGACCCACTTGGAAAACGATATTGATTTCCTTCTAGCTGGTAAAGGACATTGGTATTACTATTGTTAAAGGGGGTGGCCTACAAGGATACATTGGTAGCTATTGATGCAAGAGCATAATTTCAACAATTTATTTCAAAATTTGTATTAGTCCTCCATAAGGTCTTAGAGATTTTTAGAAGAGGAAGTTGGTTTCCTTGTTGCCCTATAATTTTGTAGAATTTCTAATTTCATATTTGGGATAAGAAATTTTAGTAATTTTAGGCATAAGTTAAGATGTTTTATTTTTTATTTTTAAGGCCTCCTAGTCATTAGGAAAGTTGAGTCTTATGATTAGGATTACCTATGGAATCCTATGTATTTTTCAAACTCCAATACACCAAGGCAAATATGTGGAGGACATTTGGGGGAAATGTGACTGTCCATGAAATGTAGATCAGATTTGGGGAACTTGTAGCTCTTTTCCTTGGACCCTACTTGTTCTTAGAGGTTGTATTTGGAGCGGTTAGCAGGAAAAAACATAGTATGCCCAAGAAAATTAGTGTTGGAGCACCTATGGTTAAAACACGAGATTCAAAGTTCAAATCCCCTTGAGTTGCCAACCAAAAAATAATATTTTATTATCTATATATTTATTAAATTTTTAGAATGTGGTTTAATGAAAAAAGAAAAATATAATATAAAAGAAATAAATATGACATGATTAAATTTCATGTGGTTTGAATATCTATTTTCAAAAATAAAAAATATAATTTTATCCACTATCCACTCATGGATATTTCTATGCAAACTTCCGAATGATAATGATTTTGTCTTAATTGCTAACTATCTTAAATGGGTTTCATCTTAATTGTCATTGTCTTAAGTGGCCATTGTCTTAAATATAAAGTTCCGTCTTAAATATTTTTGTCTCAAAGTGCTTTTGTCTTAAATCTAAAATTTTGTCTTAAAATATATTTGTCTCAAACTGCTTGTCTTAAAATATATTTTTGCTTTTGTCTTAAATATAAAGTTGTCTTAAAATATTTTTGTCTCAAACTCGTTTTGTCTTAAATATACAATTTTGTCTTAAAATACTTTTGTCTTAAATTTTTTTGTATTAAATATAAATTTTTGTCTCAAATTAGCTTTGTCTCACACTATTTTTGTCTTAAATTTTATATTTAAGACAATTCAATTGATATTAAATTTTAATATAAAATAACTAAAATAAAAAGTAATTTTTTAAAACTTTTGTCTTAAACAAATGTCTTAAAATACCCTTGATGTAGTAGTGTGAGATCAGCTTCGGGAGTCGATAACGTATGGAACATGGGTGACAACCATCCCTGATTGGCATGTTAATTACAATTCAGATTGCGAATGCATGTTAATTACAATCCAGATATAGAATGCACTACACACTTATTTGTACAGTTTATAACAATCACGTACAGACCACATGACATTGGAGTTTTTAACGAGATCTTCAATCATTTTAAGATTTCTTATTTTTTATATTTTTCATCTGCAATAATGTCATTTTAACTTTTATATTTTGTTGGTCGATTTTCATTAATTTTTAATTTCTTGATAAGTTTATTAGAATTTATAAAACAACAGAGGGTGGACTGGAGTGGGAGAACTTTCAAAAAGGTTGTACCAGGACCATGAAAGCCTAACATAGAATTGAATAAACTGAAAACTAGATAAGACTGGTAATAAAATGGCGGAAAAAAAAAGTCCCGGTGGAGAAGGAACACTGCTCAAAGAAGGAAGCTGAGAGAAAAAGGGGAAACCACAGGAGAGCAATTGCAACGCAACTAGCCAGAAGGAAGTGAAAGCCCAACCACGACCAAGGGAAAGAGTTAAGAAAAAATCCTCGCATTAAAGTAAAACAAACAAGAAATAACCATTAGAAAAGGGAGACACGTTGCAGATAAATATATACTAATGTTATTGTTAATATTAATTAGAAAGAGAATTAATATACACAAAATTTTAAACACGTCTTCCTGTAAAAATCTGGCTCAACTGTTCAAACCATTTCAGACGGTCGTCTATGCTAGTCTTTTCTATCGATTATTCCTTCTCGGAAATGAAGAATTTTTGTAGGGTTACGGACGTTTGGTGATACTCTATCTCAAGTTCTGGTAACTGGTTTTGGACATCAAATGATAAAGCCGTGGACAACAAAATGTCGGGGTGAAAATCTCTCCTCCCTTTCATGGTTACCAGAAACTCGATGAGCCATTCCTTACTCAATCCCAGCAAAACCGTCTCAGAGGACTTGAGCAAAGACAGACCCACTTGGAAAACGATATTGATCCCCTCATATAGGAAAACATCCCAGATCCGAGCGACTAATGGAATTGGCAAGTCGGCAGAGAATATAGTGAGAAACCAGGTTCGTGCATACATCGATGGCACGATTCTCTGCTTCTCAAAATGACGACCCAGCCTGGGAAGCTGCTTCTTCACCAACATTCCGAATTGAAAGAGGTATTGTTGTAAAAGAGGCGCACGTTCCGAATATATACCTCGCATTTCCGGCTTATTCAGCACTGCAACCATCGTCCAAAATGCCGACTCCTCGTTGTTCAAGTAATGAAGCAGCAACCCAGCTATGTAACTCATCCCCTCTATATATCCTGCACCGGCTCTGTCATACACATCATACGCCTTCAAAACATTGTAGAGAGACCCGCTGTAGGTTTGGGATAATCCGAGGCATTTTAACGTGCGAGGAATGTCTTTGACAATACGCAGTTTCTCGAATTCAGACATTTCATGCGATACTAGTTGCGGGTAATCTACCGAAGGGTTCTCCAAGAGAATTTCGCGGCCGCCTGAAATGAGTTGCCAAACCAGGGCACGAAACCTATCTGGAAGTCCATGTCTGATACGCCTTTTGACTTCCTCTGGTTTCTTTCGCAGGCAGCGCCTCCAATAAATATTTGCCTCGATTAACCGCCACCTTGTACGTGCCGCCTCAGCTCTTACCGTTTCGGGGTCCATGTCTGGCTCTGTGGGTTTCGAATTCGCTGAATGTTCAAAGCAGGTGTTGTTTACATCTGCAAACTTTTTAGACCTTTCAGTCATTTCGATCATCTTTGCTGCGATGATACGCCTTTTGACTTCCTCTGGTTTCTTTAGCAGACAGCGACTCCAATCAATAATTGCCTCGATTAACCACCACCTTGTACGCCTCCCCACAGCTCTTACGGTTTCGGGGTCCACGTCCGGCTCTGTGGGTTTCAAAATCGCTGAATGTTCAAAGCAGGTGTTGTTTACATCTGCAAACTTTTTAGACCTTTCAGTCGTTTCGATCATCTTTGCTGCGACGAATGCCATTGTGGATGGAATCGTGGTGTTTATGTCGATTGCAGAGGTGTAGTTTCTGATAGTTGTCTTGTAGATTGCGAAGTCACGTGTATAAATGGAATGGATTGTAGTTTTTCGTCATATAAATATAATATGAACGTAAAGAAAGAAAATATATATGGGATAAAACGCATTGAAGAACCGACGTGTGCCCTTGGTGATTGTGGTTTTAACTTTTTCTGGAATATGGTGAAAGATTGAGTTTGATGGGGGAGTTTTCACCATGAATATGGTCCTCAAGGATCCATTTTAAAATGATTGTTATAATTTTTTCTTAAATATATTAAAATAATATTTTATAAATGAGATAATGTAAGTATTTTATATCAAATTATTTTAGTTTTTTAATTAGATTATAGTATATTTTATTATTTTGAAAGGGTTTAATCGTTAAGAGCATGTGTTTTTTCATGAGAGGTTAAATGTTCAAAATCACTGTAGCCATTTGACAGCTAATTCTATGAAGACATATATACTCTACCTCTAATTATGAACTCGTGACCTTTTAGAAGGAAACACATGCTCTTAAACCATTAGACCCACTCAAGTTGTAATTATTTGGGTTTATTAACTTATTGACTTTATAATATTAATTTATTAGGTTTATAATGTGTTGGGTGTATAATATTAATGTTTTGGGTTTTTAATCCATAAGTTTATAATATTAATCTTTCGGGTTTACTAATCTCTTGAATTTATAATAGTAATTGGTTAGGTTTATTAATCCCTTGGGGTTATAATATTAATAATTTGTTGGATTCATTAATGCTTTGAGTTTATAATATTAATTCCTTCAGTTTTTAATCCCTTAAGTTTATTGATCGCTTTTATTTATAATCCCTAGAGATTAATATTAATAACTCATTGGGTTGATCAATCAACTCGGTTTGTAATATCAATCCCAAAATTTTATTAATCCTCTTGGTTTATAATATTAATAACATTTAATATTATTAGTTAACTATTATTATTATTATTATTATTATTATTATTAATGTTGATTTAAGAGATCTTTCTAGTTGTCCATTCATTTCTAATATTAATCCATTGGGTTTGTAATATTATTATTATTATTATTATTAATTGATAATGATGATTTATTATTATTGTTTATTAATTAATATTTAAAATGTTTTATTTTAATTATTTCTATTAATTATTACTTCCATTTTTAATAAATTATTATTATTATATATTTATCAACATTAATATCAATTCTATACCATTAATGGCTATTGACATTTTTCAACCACATTTACTAATGTGGTTGTGACGAGTGATTGATATAAGCCTATCGGCGTATATCAACCACATTTATTAATGTGGTTGTGCTAGTTAGATTATCGTATTTTTTTACTATCAATATAACATAAAATGAAAAAAATGATTAAAAAAATAGGGTGATGCAAGCACCCATAAGAAAGAAAGTTGTTTCTAAGTGCAACTTTTTGAAAAATTTTCCGGTTTATTTTATGATCTAATTTGTTTAGATTATGGCGGGAATTCATTGAAATCACAAGTTTGATGAGTGAAATTTACTTAATCGAAGTACCCTAGGGGTTTTTCAGGGTGTTGAATCCATATGTGTAGTAGAAAAACCAGTTTAAAAAACACAAATCAATATTTCATCACAATTTTTTCTGCTAGATACAAGCCATAAATCCACTGAAAACTCCAAAAAGTCTTTGTTAAAGAGAATTCCATAAAAATGAATCTAGTGGTTTACTGTTTGTACTCCTACATTTATTGCATCTTAGCGCACTAGCGACTAAGGAAGATCTAGTGCACTCGTTTGCATTAGTTGACCATATATATCATAAGAATATACGTTAGGCACTCTGTGATAGCTTAGCACACTTTTTTGGTTGCAGTCAACACTCTTGTCGTAACTTGTATTCTAAGCATTGCAAAGCTATGTTTCAACTATCGCACTTAGAAATAAGTGTTGTGATATAATCAAAAAGTTTTTAAAAATCAAGTTTTGGATGGTTTCAATCTACATTTGGCATGTGATATAACGTTAAATGTTTAATGTTTTTATTGGATAGTTGAACTACAATTGGCATGACATGTGAAGTAATGTTGTGATATAATAAAAAAGTTTTTAAAACTCAAGATTTGGATGGTTTCAATCTACATTTGGCATGTGATATAACGTTAAATGTTTAATGTTTTTATTGGATAATTGAACTACAATTGGAATGGCATGTGAAGTAATGTTGAGATATAATCAAAAAGTTTTTAAAACTCAATTTTTGGATGGTTGAAGTACGTTTGGCATGTGAAGTAATGTTGTGATATAATAAAAAAGTTTTTAAAACTCAAGTTTTGGATGGTTTCAATCTACATTTGGCATGTGATATAATGTTAAATGTTTTTATTGGATATTTGAACTATAATTGGCATGGCATGTGAAATAATGTTGTGATATATAATCAAAAAGATTTTAAAACTTAAGTTTTGGATGGTTTCAATCTACATTTGGCATGTGATATAATGTTAAATGTTTTTATTGGATAGTTAAACTACAATTGGCATGGCATGTGAAGTAATGTTGTGATATAATCAAAAAGTTTTTAAAACTCAAGTTTTGGATGGTTTCAATCTACATTTGGCATGTGATATAATGTTAAATGTTTAATGTTTTTATTGGATAGTTGAACTACAATTGGCATGACATGTGAAGTATTTTTTTTTTGATAAAATCAAAAAAAAATTAAAATTCAAGTTTTGGATGGTTGAAGTACATTTGGCATCTTAAGATTGCTTTTGATCTCTACATACTCTTCTCTTGTTTGAGTGAAAAAATTTCCAATGGGAAGAACATAGCTTTTCAATGCAACTAACCATATCAATTGAGCTCTAATTGAAAAAAGAGTAAAGAAAAGTTAACATGCCACAAAACATGTCAGCAAAATAACATTTGTGGTTGTCATTTTTGTTGGAATAGCTAAATCATATTTTAAGGATTCTCCATCGAAAAACAATTTCAATGAAGAGAATCCTTAATATGATTTAGTTATTCCAATAAAAATAACAACCCACATGATTATTGTTTTTGTTTTTTTACTTTTTTCAAATGTATTTAATTGAAGTGGTTAGTTGATCAAAAAGTTATGTTCTTCATCGGGAATTTTTCACTCAAACAATATGAAGTTGTGATAGATGAATATAAGAAACAATATAAACATACTATAAACATGTTGAAGGTATGCACACTATATTAAATAGGAGAACTATTACCCACAAAAGAATTTGTAATTAATACATAGATTTGGAGGCCTTAACTCCTATTATGAAAAGAACCTTCTTTTTTAAATATTAAATCTTGTCCTCTGCGGACTCATCCTTCGATTGTACATTTTCAGCCAACAAGAAAAAGTAAATTATCTTAATAAGCCATTATCGTTTGTACAACATTCTTTTTTTAATGAAAATTAATTATCATATTATAATTTTTAACTTAAAATATTTAAATTTAAAAAAAATACTTCTGTACCATATAAAAAAATTAAAGGCTATAAATACTAGAAAGACTTTATAAAGTATTTATTTATATTTTCTATTTAATCATCATAAATCTATTTTAAAATAATCTAGAATGAGTGAAAATAAATTTCTTTAGTACATTTTAGAGTGCAAATATAATGTGCTATTTTTCATTGTTTAAATTATCTTTGAACATTCAAATAGAGAGTATGGGATCAAATAAAATCAAAAAAACTTTATATATATATATATATATATATATATATATATATATATATATATATATATATATATATATATATATATATATGAAATTGATATCGACATAGTTACTATTAGATATTTAAATAGTTTATTTAAATCTTCTTACTAAATATTTTTGAAAAGTATTCACATTTTTTAAATTTCTAATTACTTTACTTATATATAATAAATATTATTTTCCATTTAACATATAATTTTTTTATTTTAAAAAGGCAAATAGAGAAAAAAAATTATAGAATTACTTAAGCTCAAAATATCCAGTCTTAAAAGTACTCACAAATTTAAAATAATTAATATATGCAAATATAATATATATATTTTTTAAATAAAGGTAGTATTGTTTTAATTATTTAATAAAATTTTGTACTAATAATTTTAATTAATTTATAAACATTTGTATTATATAAATTTTAATTTATTTTACTAATACAAATTATTAAAATTTATGAATAGAATTTACAGTTATGAATAAAATTTATTTGAATATTAAACGGGAATAATAGTATTCCATTTTGTTTTCTTTAGAAACTTATTATTTTTCCATTAATTCTAATTTAGATTTAAAAATTATAAGATATCTCAATTTCTTTATAATTTTAGAAATTCAAGAATTAAATTGTATTTCTAATTTTCATTAGCATGTTTAATAAGTTATGAAATTTATAAATTATAATATTTAAAATTTAAATATATTGAATAAAATAATCCATTTATTTGTATTTAAAGTAGATAGAGGTGGTATTTCCATGCCATTATGTGTTGTAATATTCAATGGGAAAGACAGCTATGATAGACTGCAGTGCTAGGTTTTATTGACTTAGACAAATTAATGCACTGATGTGGGATAATTAGCCATAAATTTAGGAAGTAAGTCATTTTCACTATACCTAAGCAAACAAAAAATAAAAGTAAAAAATCAATCTATAATTGATGCTTAAAAAATCAATTAAGATTTATCCAAATGTCTATATTTCATATGTTAATGAAAGCTAAAATTTTACATGATTAAAAATAGAAATAACACATCAAAAAAACCCTTTTAAGGATATATATATATGTGTTCATATACTATTTGTAATCAAATGATTGTTACTCTTTCAACGAGAGACATGAGAATGATCGGAAGGGTTTAGTTTAGTTATTATTAATACTTGAGAAAAAGCTAAAATACATAAACTCATCGTTGCCTTTGAGGCCATTAGAGTAAGCTAGACAGTAAGATTCATCATCTGAAGACGACAGAAAAGATAAGAAATTTAACCAATCATCGAATACATAATGAGTATGAGAAGACTAGGAAGAGGGAAACAGTTCTAGTTAACAGAATTTGGATTGATTCCTTTGTTTCCTTTAAGTGAGAAACCAATAGTACAAGTAACCATGGAAATACCGTTTTGTTTTATTAATTAGACTTATGTTTATTTCAATTAGAATATCAACAAAAAAACTAAAATTTACATTGATAAAGATTTATCGTGAATTGTTTCATGAGTACAATGATAAAATAAAAATAAAAAGCAAGTAAATCAAGATTCTGCTATTGGAAACAGTTTCACAGCTACCTCATATAACTCGGAATAAATTGCAGGAGAGTTTGGGGTTGATCCGGAGGAAGAAGAGGTACTGTTGTCAGAAAGGCATTTACAAGGGTGACCGGGTTGGAGATTGGACTGTCAGCATCTCTCAGAATTTCCGTTTTCCCCGTAATGGAGGAGGGACGTGACAGAAGCCCAAAGGTTTCCGAGAATTTCAGAGACCTGCATTCGATGCATGGGAAGGCAGGTCAGTTCGATGTTCATGGAGTGAGGCATATTAATACACCAAGGGGATCTGATGAGCAAGAATAAGAAGAAGTAGAATGTTTTGTTTATTTATTCTTCGATTTTAATTTTCGAATGAGGTCTCTGTCTTGTTATGAAAGGATGAATTTGCTTCGCTTGTTATTACAAGAGGATTGTTGGAAATAGTATTATTTTCTATTTAGATAAATCTAATGCAATTTATAGTAGCTGAATACAAGATTTCTTTCTTAACACTATTGGTGTACAGGTATGTTAAATTTCGGAAAGAAGTATTAGCACAGAGTCTGAATATCGTCATAATTTCTCAATTATTAAGACAGTCTTATGGAGCATAAATAGTGGAAAATTGTCACCGTGAGAATGTTAGTCAGGATTCTATGTATGTATTGGCCGTTCTCCGCTTTTGAAACATGAATTCGAATGGCTATCTGCACGCCGGTTCATTTGTGAAAGATTAAAACAGTAATAAGTAATACTGTAGAAAACAAGAAATGCGTAACGAATTTAAAGTGAAGTAAGACGTAAAAATATTAATCCCACAACAGTATTAATAAAACTTAAACAACGTATATAGAAAACTTCTATATCAAGATGTTGAACAATGAGCCAATATTTCGTGAAACATGTGTAGCAATCACATTGAAAGATGATACATGGAATATTTCATGGCTATACATACAAGATAGCAAAGATACGAAATCATTTGAGAATGTCGCATTATCATTTTGAATAAAAGCATAATCATAACAAGAAGCATACATGCATGGTGCTTAGAGTTCTCACTAAATAGAGTGAAGCAAGGAAACTCCTATGACATTTCATAGAAATCGCAAGAAATATGTTTACGCTATAGTCAGTAACTCCACTAGCACTCACGGCTTGAGGCCGCAAATCATTATGAAAATTCAACAAGAATTCATTCTGACGCATGTTAAAATATTATCAAATTAAACGCTGAATCGATTCTAGACAGATTATTCTCTAAATGCTGCCAAGTGCAAATTGTAGATGGCTTCAAGAATATGTACCTATGAATGCTGCAGAGCAATTCTTTTCCAAGCGAGCAGCATGGGTAAACGACAAGAAGGCCGAGCAAGAAGGGCAGTCATAAGAGAAAATATTTTGTCATGCGGAAGGAAATATACAAAAGGAAATAGAAGAATTAAATACAGTCAAGATTAGGGTCATCTCAGGAGGCCAGCTTCTGTCTATTCTTAAGAGGCCACACGCTGGAAATTGTGAGTCTCTTGCTGATTACCACTCACACGTTAGCACCGAAGAGTAAGAGAAGACAGCCGAAAGAAAACGCAAATTCCAAGGTTTGATTGATAACTGACCATTCCATTGAATCATCATGAATTCATATCACGAAAAGAAAACGAGAGAGACGGAATAGACGGAAGATACCACTGCGTGATTGCCCGCCACGATACATCTCGAAGGTCGAGAGAACTCCGTGAAGAAACTGTCACATCAAGCCTGAAGGCTGCTGGAGTGACATGATGATCGGGATCAGCAGATACCGAGGGTCATTGGTCTTGTCAAGGACATAGACTGACGGAAAGGTAGCACGCTGGGGCAAACGGCCAGCTCGACTTCATTTAAATGTCGAACTCCACATTCCAGTTTACACTGATTACGTTTAAATGCGTAATGGATAACATAGCACTCAATAGTTTCGAGATTGCACATTTTAACCATGATGGTAGTTTTAAATTCTTCGTCATTGCTAAATATATAACTATAGCATAAAGAATACATATATTCATAGTAGCTAATTGTCTGGGTAGTAATACAAACTTCAAGAATAAATGCTACAAGGTAAATATAGGTCCGCATAATATAATACATACATTTAATGCCGGTTGAAGTTATGATGTAAATTTTTTTATGTTGGTAAGTTTTATGTAATGTTGATTGTTACAAGTGGTAATAAAGCCGAGGCATAACTGAGTCTTAATGTTAATCCACGTTAATAATTTTATGTTATCTCAGACAAAGGGGAATTAGCTAAGGGATTGCATAGACTTACACCTACATAATGAATATCGGAGAAATGTTAATACTGTATACTGAATGTGGGTCTGAAGATAGAGAAGATCAGAGTCTTAATATAAAGAATACATTGCACTGAGATTTTATTATTTATACAAGGTAAATGTCAGCGGTGAGAGATGGAGAGTGTAATGGAAGGAAAATGTTAGGATGATGCAGAGAGAGAGGATCTTAAAAGTTTTCGACAAACAAGAGAATTCATTTAGCAATTTAGAGAATTCTGAGGAGTAGACGGTCATGGAATAAGTGAACAGATAAGGAACTAAAGAGAAAAAGAGGTATAAGGCAGCTGGGGCAAATTCACAGAATTTAATGAGGCTGAATTCAAAATGAAAACAACGTAAAACCAGCAGGTGCAAGTGTATAGTGGGTTACATGGAGAATTCGCAAAGATAAAGTTACCTACATTCGATGGAGAAAAAGAGGAGGTGGCAGAGGCCCGGCTGATTAACATGAACAAATATTTCAGTGCAGTGATTATTTAATGTTGATTTTGAAAGTTACGGCTGTCATTTATCGGGGCAGTTGTTTCCAGAAGAAGAATGTGCGGGGATTGAGGACAAGATGTGACATGGAAAAGTTCTGCACAGGATAGCATTGACTGAAGGCTTATTCGAGAATTTCATGATTTAAGTGCTTAGATAATCCCACCATGGATGAGGTCTTCATCACTGTTTTACTGCATATCGCTTATGCACATTTAAGAGAAGATGGTCATTGGAAGCAGCTTACTGCCCATAGAAGGAAGGTGAAACAATTTGAAAATTCTAAGACCATGGATGACGCTATCGAAAGCAGTATTAGCATACATTTAAAACAAGATATCCTTTTAAACCATGGTAAACAAGGATAGAAGGGGGAAAACGCACTTCGAACACGCTAAGTTCAATTAATAAGCACCAAGATAGTTCATCAAATGATTAGATGGTTCGAAGACAGGGTGTATATAAACTCGGTCACCATTGCACATGTTGTTGGAGCTGCGGGCAACATTATTATCGAGATTGCCTACAAAATCGGTGCAAGAACGCAGAAGAAGCTCTATCAGAGATGTCGCCGGGAGTATACCTGCATCTTCAATACGCATCGACGCTATTTTATGTTCTGCCATGATAGAATCTCAGCTAGTTCAGTTATCCTTACGTGGGGTAAGCTCCAAGTCTAGGTAACCGCCACTAGTAAAGAGCTCCGTTAGAAGCATTATAGCTAAAAGAAGGGTTAGTAAGAATAATGTAATCTAAATCGGGCGACAATCGCCGTAGCGTGGATTAAGAATTACTTTGGGATCCTATGAGATATTATTGGGTGGAAGCATTGACTTGAGATCGTGAAGGAAAAGATAGACTGCTAATGGTATTCGCCAGATTCAAGGCATAAGAAGCCCGTAGTCAGCGCTCTAATATGTAGGGATGCTGCCATAGAAGTTGGATTATCTCGGGAGTCTAGAAATCAGCTATTAAGGGCAGATATACGTAGTTCAAGAAGGATATTCTCGAAGAAATACGTTTACTACCGTGAGGTTGACTTACAATAGAATCAAGTTGTCTGAAATTGCCAGCTATACTTCCCTTATACATGTGAGGTATTGCATCAACTGAAGATGTAGCCTTTAGAATTGCTAGATAAGGAATATATTCCAACCTACAGTATCACTGGAGCATTCCATATTGTTTGTTAAAGAAGGATGGAACCATGCACATGCATTGATTATCGACAAGAATAAGCACCGTTATGAACATGTATTCTACTGTATTAACAAAGTGAGAGTTACGTGTTCTCAAAGATTGCATTTGCATTCTGTTATCACTGCATCCGGATTAAGATAAAGATATTTTCCATAAAATGTTTTCTGCATAGGTATGGCCACGAATTCTGGTATCTTCAGGTTTCAGCTTACTATGAGGCTAATGCATAGTGTTTTCCATTCTTATTTGATTACCCTTTTGTGTTATTCTCATTGATTGTATATCGATTTATTCTAAGATGCAGCAGTAATACCTGTTTAACGGGTGCCGAATAAAGTAAGAGCATTGCCGATAAATTCAGCAAGTGTGACTTCTTTTAAAGAGAAGATACAAGATATCGACACTAATATCCGAAAAAGGGACAGTTGTAGACTGATGAAAATCAAGACTATTATGGAATGAAGGTTAATAATATATAGTGATCTTTATACTATTGCATTATCAAGGATGATAAAAAGTACTAAAATAGTTTTCCTATTACTCTTGCAAGGAAAGGGAAAATCAAATGGACAAAAGAATGCTAGATATACTTGAAAGATTTGTTGCTTGCCGACAATGTTATTCGTTGTAGCGTAATCGGTGCAAGAACTGGAATGCTGCATGCAAGGAAAGGTGTTGGGTCATGCGATGAAAACCTATAAGCAGTGAACGATTCAAATTATGATTTAGAGCTGACCGCATTACACGACTCGTGCGTGGAGACATTGATTAGAAGAAATTCAGATTGCGCGATCGGGACATATGTTTCACTGCCTATTTAAATAAATCAACTTCGACAAGCTGAAACAGTTTGAAATTGATCAAGAAGATGCTGAAGGGGAAAGGGAGAACAGCTCGCGATGCGCAAAGAGCGTAGCGCGCATAGCATTTCCATGAGCTTCATATTACACCAGGGAAACTAGATCAAATCAAAGAAGGTGACAAGGATCCAGAGTATAAATATCTAAAGAAATCCAGCTAGAAGCATCAGGAACAAGGGGATTCCGCTGTCAGTTCCAAGAAGAAAATAGTCATTCAATAGAAGTGGAATTAAAAAACTAAGGATATCGATGGCCACGCAGAAGCAATTATGTCAGTTATCCAGCATTAAAGATGTCGACAGCCATAAGAAAGGGATTATTGTTGGCCAGGCATGAGTGAAGAAGGCTATTTAACTATGTTTAGAATGCCAAAGAAGTGTTGAAGATTGTTTCCAGATACGTACCTATACCATTCTCGAAGTAGTGGAGTATCGATTTTTATCATCGTGTTAACCAGTCAAAGGAGAAAAATATTCCATTATAGTTGCATAGATCGAAAATGCTACATTTTCATACCGTTTCCAGTTCATCACAAGACCTGCATAAATAGTGACTGTTTATATGCCCATATCCATGGCATACCTAAGACTATCATTCATGACAAAGGATGTAAAATTACATCAGCTCTTTGGAAGACAGACTCAGGAACTGGGCATTTTAGCACGTATACTCAGCAACAGAGCCAAGCAGACGGAAGTGCAAATCAAGCAGGAAGACATACAGAATGGGCAAGTCATGTACACAGCTAAATGGGAAGAGTATCTACATTTGATAGTTCGCCATAACACGGCTACAAGAATCATTAAAAATGATGTCCAGCTCATTGTACAAGCATAAAATTCCCATCACCGAGATGCCTGTATAGTCAAACTATGCTAGACTAGTAGAAATGGAAATGAGGTGAGGAAAATTCACAAAAATTGAAAGCAAAGACAGACGTGCGTAAAATGCATATGATAAGAAAAGGCCCTATCGTGAATATGCAGTCTGAGATCATGAGTATGCTTAACTAAAGAAAGCACATGACATGGGATGTCTTGCACTGGCCTAGCTCAGGAAGGGAGAGTTTGGCATGATAAGCTTAGCTCTTCCTAGCTATATTCGGCATTACAATGTTCTCATGTATCGCTTACTGAAACGATATGTCCATGTTACAAGGCATATTATTTCATTATGATCACTAAATGATACGTGACATTAACTTTATTTTAATTAACATAAGTTTGTTTTGTGCAGTAGGAATTGTCGAGCCACACAGTTATACCGACCGAGGTGGTAGGGGCACATGTCTGCTATCGCCTAGCTAAGGTAATGGAAGATCACTTGACTCAGGAGTTGGGAGCTTGCAGTTTTGTTCGAGAAGGACTTCGAGCTTTATTGAACGTAGTGTTCTCGTCTGCAGGGGGAAAACAACTACTGCTTTATGGAAAAACGAATATATAGACTGTTTTGTTTTATTAATTAAGACTTATGTTTATTTCACTAGAATAGTCAATAAAAGTTGTATCTAATATTGATAAAGATTTACGTGAATTAGTTTCATGAGTAATAATGATGGTAAAATAAAGTAAAGTAAAAGTAAATCAAGATTCCGTGTTAGTTGGAAAAGAATAGCCCACAGTTGAACTCGCCAAGAAAATCTGCAGGAGTTTGCTACAGGCGAGTTGGGGCCAGGAAAGTAGCTGCAATGTAGGCTTCACACTGTCACTGCATTCCCTAGAACTGCTTTCCTCGTGTAAGGATCGAATGGACTTGCCCTAGTTTCACAAAGGTCTGAGAGGCCTGCAGACCAGCACGTGGGAGCCATGACTCTCAGCCTTCATGGAGGGAGGCAGTGCCAATACTATCACTCTGCATCTGCATGAGTAAAGAATGTAAGAAGAAGTAGAATGTTTTGTTTGTTTATTCTTCGATTTTAATTTTCAAGAATGTCAGAGTTAGAAAAACTTGTTATATGAGTTGATGAATCTTATTATATTATTACGTTTAGATTGTTGTCAGTATTATTTATTTGTGATTAAATTTACAATTTTATAAGAGTTGCAATAATGGTCTACTAGCATTTTCTTCTTAACACTAATATACATGTACAGAGGCAAAGTTAAATTTCGGTGAAAAGAAGTATTATTAATGCATCACGTCATACTCTCATTACCTCTACGTGAGCATAAATAGTGGAAAATAATAATGTATTTAGAACGAGAACAGCACCTTCAGTTAGATTTGATGGCTAGGTTGTCGTTCTTCTTGAAGAAATATGAATTAATACGTCTGATGTCAAATCTATTTAGAAAGATTAAATGTTAATAGTAATACTGCAAAATGGAATGCACGTAATGAGTGAGATATCGAACATATTCCACAATTGCATAATAAACAAGAGATACAGAAATCTCTAGAATAAGCAGTTGAATACGAGTTGTCACTTCGCACATAAGAATACATGATCAAGTAAGCACCGTAAGCCATTGAAATATGTATATATATTAGTTCTACTATTGATACATACAAGATATGTGATTAATCTAAATCATTTGAGAATAATGTCGCACACATGCATAACAGTATATTAGCATACGTGGAAGGAAAAGCAGAGCTTCACCAAATAGAAGGTATGCAAAAACTTAATATATTCATAGAAATGTGAAGATATATACACAAGCAGTATCAGTGCAACCCCACTATGTGGAGTAGCTCAACAGACCGCCGCTTTGAGGTCAAAGAAATTATTATGAAAACTCAACAAGAATCTATTCATGACGGCAAGCAAACATATCGTATTCTCAAACTCAACTAGACTTAGACAAAGACCTTCAACAAGGCCAAGTAAAAACCAAGGGTACAGTCGCCGAACACGGCTCATGGAATGCATGCAGGGGTTACCCTTTCCTACAGCAGCATGGGTAAACGACAAGAAAAGCGAGCCGGAGCAAAGAGGTAGGCAATATGGCCATTTTAGTCATGCGGAAATTTACAAAGGAAATAGAGAATTAATCTGTCAGTCGAAACATCTTCGGAAGGGGAGAAGTTTCTTGTTTTATTTTAAGATATCGACGTTTTCCGAACGTGGAGTTCTCTTGGGTTGACGCTGACCGCCTAAAATCTCAACGAACATACTAAAAAAAAACGTTAGGGGTTCCAAGGTCTCGATTGATACCGTCAACATCAAAGAAGGAACTCACCCATTAAGAGATTCCATGAATAGCTGGAATATAAAACACTGCGTGACGAGAAGCAGAGGTCATCTGCCGAGACTCGGAATGCGGGAGGACAGAGACCGGGACGTTGTGCATCGGGAGGGTCATTGTGGGCATGTTTGTTTGGACACGGGATGGAGGAGGCATCATTAGTGTTCTAAAGGAGTATTGTCGACATTTCACTGGGAACTCATTATTCCAGTTTGTTAATTGATTATTTAAATGTATCGGATAATACGAAGATTATATTTCGAGATTGTATTTAATATGAATCATGATGGTGTTAAATTTTGTCATTATAAATATATAATTCATATAACAATGGTATATAATTCATAGTATACTACTCAGTAGTACGAAACACGAAGAAGGTAAACATATATCCGCATAATATAATACATATATTTAATGTCGGTTGAATATTGTAAGGATGGTAAAAAAATTTATGTTGTACTTTATGTACGTTGATGATAACAAGGGATGTTGGGATGTTTTCAATACCGTATCATCCAAGTCTATAAATTATTATTAATATATAAATATACATACATGTACAATAAATATTTTATTTGCATATTAATCATTAAAACTTTGTAGCGTGTCGTTATAGTCTAATACGCGTATACATTGTTCGCAATGCTCCATGTGGGTGCCATGTATTAGAACCTAATCGTACCCAAACTTCTATTAATCTGTTGCCTAAGAAAGAATTTTATGCTAATCATCAGTTTGGTTTCAATACAAGGGATTTTCCTAAATAAAAGCAAAAATAAGCTACTAAATCTTAACTGCAGTCATTGATATTCTGTTTCAGGATTGTTTTATAGTAGATTAACACCTATGTGTATACAGATTGTGATAATGTGCCTACAATGCATAGAAACATTCCTATTCCATGAAATGAGAGTGAGTACTGCAACAAACTTTAGGCGGATTTCCGAAAGTGTAATTTCTAAAATGTTAACACAACCGCACTATAGCCGTAGAACGAAGAAAAATTGAATATGATAGTAATGAGATGGTTTTAAGGAGATCCCAAGAGAAGAAATATCTTCAACAGGAATTGAGATGCAGGCACCGCAAGAGAGAAAGTGATAATGTTAAAATATAACCACTCACTAGTGAGGAGAGCATGCACTTATCTTAAATTATTATTATTATTATTATTATTAATTAAAACTTATATTATTATTATTATTATTGTTAATTACAAAATTAACATATGAGTTAAACATTATACATTTAATGGACAATATTTTTACGATGGAAAATAGTTAATTTGCAAATACATTTTGTTGTACATGACTAATAATAATATATTTTCACAAAATCATAACTAGGACTTTATTTATTGATCAATTTAATTTTAAAATAGAAAGGGAATATTTTGAAATAAATATCACTTCATATATATAACTATTCTTTGTTGCTTGTATTAATATATGCACATTAAAACTTTATGAGATTCACAAATTGCCATAATTTGAGTTTCTTTTCATTTTCTTTATGTTAGAGAATTTTTTTTGGAAATTATGAATAATTAGAGTAATGTGCTCCTCAACATTGCAGAATACACAAATGCAGAAATTATACATAGATTTAGACAGAGAATAACACAGAGACTTTAAATTTATTCAACTTTCCTCTAGCATTAACTCTCACCGACCATATGAGTAAATACATTGCATTACCAAAAAAATAGTCGGCTTGAAAATCTAATGTGTTTTAATGTTGATTGGATTGTTAACAAATAAAATAAAACCTTCCCCGCTCTGCTCTATTTGCTTCTACACGAACAATCGCATGCGGAGCAATGTTGAAATTCAGTATTTAATTTCGAAAATTAATATCCATCACAAATTTTCATCTAAGCATTTAAGATGACCGCGCATATAAAGGGTTGTGATATCTCGAGCTAGGATGTGCAAGGTCAGCTATCGCTAGTCAATGTCACCACTTCATTTGTGTACGCTTATTAGTTTACTGCCGAGTAGTTTCATCTAATATGAGGTAGTAAATAGCTATATAGCCAATTGAGCATAATAAGACAATACTATCATTATATTATTACAGGTATTTACCATCACAGTTTTGGTCTAGAATGACATGAACATTAAAGATTGCTGTTCTTTGCATTGTGTATAGAATATAAGACTATATTTATCATAAGTATAGAAATATATTTACCATGCATATATAGAGTGAGTTCATAGATGAGTCCTTCCCATGAGGAATCTCCTCATAGTCTATTAAATGAAGGTGTATACTCCTTGGAACATTCCATCAATAGAGTATCTACTGCTTTCTGCTCTTAGTGATGGGTATCCCATCTATTCTTTGACATACTCATATGTCAGCCACCCGTGGGAGTCTCTTCCTATGTGGAAGTACTCTGGATTCTTTCACAGTCTCTCATTTTGATTTTGCCACCTTTCTCCGTGCTGGTACTACCTATTACTCTTCGAGTAGTTAAATCAATACATCTTCTTCATTAATTTACCATAGCAAATATGAGATGAAAAATATGATGATTGATATTAAGAATTTCATAATATTAGCATGCCTAAATTTGCTACTATATATGAAAATTACTAGTTTCGCCCATCAACATACTTTGAAGAAGTGACTCGCCATATGATGGCCAAACTCTCCAAGAGTACTAATGTGCCATGCATTTTCTCCTGTGTCAAGGGGCCATGAAGCAGACTCCATCTGAATCTTTGCTCATCAACATCACCCATCCAACCAATGGTGAGTGTCTATCATCATACAAAGTGTCACCCTCCAATGGAGAATAATATCCTCTCAAATCAGATTTCTATCTTCATTTCAGGGATGTTGAAATGAAATCTCCGACATCTCCAAATGAAAGACCAGGCCGAGCCCATAAGGATCCAAATATACTCATGAGTCCATTTGGATCCTTGTGGGGCGACTTGGTCATTTACGAGTGGTCTTCATTTGGAGATATTCGAGGAGATTTCATTTCAACATCCCCTGAAATGAAAGACAGAAATCTGATTTGGGAGGATGGTATTCTCCATTGGAGGAATGACACTTTTGGACATGATGATAGACACTCACCATTGGTTGGATGGGTGATGTTGATGAGTAAGATGTTGATGGGTCACCTTCATATTTATGACACAAGGGAGAAAGATGCATGGCTGCATTGGGTACTCTTGGAAGAGTTTGGCCATCATATGACGAGGTCCTTCTTCAAAGGGTATGTTGATGGACGAGACTTGGCGAGGAGCACTTTCATCATATGGTAGCAAGGAGTTTGGGTGCATTATGATGATATGGCATTCTTAATATCAATCATCATGTTTTCATCTCATGATTTGTATGATGGAGGTGTGAGAGGCGACGAGAGCTATTGTTGATTTGGCTTCTCTCGGAAGAGTATGGGTTGAATTTTTCCCATACTTTGTAGCATGTTTCAGGAGAAAGGAATGACAAAATCAAAAGTGAAAGGAGACTACCCTTCAAGCATTGAAGGATCAAGAGGTACTTCCACATAGGAAGAAGACTCCCACACATAGCAAGCATGATGGTGGATGACTTTGACATATGGTATGTCAAAGAATGGAGTCATGGAGTTGCAAGAGCCTTATCACTAAGGCGAACGGAACCCGACACTCTGGGAGTATGCTTCTATTGATGGAGTGTTCCAAGGGGAGTATACACCCCTTCATTTTGTAGACCTTTATGAGGAGATTCTCATGGGAGGACTCATCTATGAACCTCACTTTCATCCTACTCACTATGCATGGTAAGAAATGTATTTCTATACTTATTGATCATTTCATAAAGTATTTGCATCTTCTCACAATCTATGTACAATACATTTCTCCACAAGAGGGCAAGCTTATCTTTGTGTTCCATGGTCATTCTAGGACCAACATTTGTGATGGAGATAAATTTCCTTGGTATGACCTTAGGCAAGTATGGTGTTATTCTTATTATGCTCAATTGATATATAATGCTATTTACTACCTCATATTAGATGAGGAAACTTGCACAACTAGCAACCTTGTTGGGAGACAACTTGTTTTCGCGATGCAATGTGCCGACAAAGTGAACATCACAAGCTCGGGAGTTAAACTAATAAGTGTCCCGCAAGTGAAAGTGTTTGTGTTGTGATGTGATATGTGCCACTTCACAATCACATATCACAAGTTTTAAGTTTTCCCGTATATGCACCAGTTAAATGTTAAAATCACCGATGAGCAATTTGCGATGGATCATCAGATGCGATGTGGTTTTCAGAGCCAGAACCAATAATATTTTAGGTTTGTTGTTATTTTCTTTTGTACGTTGTTTCGTGTAGAAACAACAGAACAGAGCGGGAGAACATTTTGGTTGTTAACAATCCAATCAACATTAAAATGCATTAAATTTTCAAGCTTTGGCCATTTTTTATTAATGCAATGTATTTCTCATATGTTCAGTGAGAGAGATTAATAATAGAGAAGATTTGAATAAATTTCAAGGTTCCTCTCCCTGTGTTGTTCTCAATGTCCTGTCTACGTCTATGTATAATTTTTATTTCTGCATTTGTGTATTCTCTCGTGTTGAAAGGGGGAACACATTACTCTAATGTGATTATTCATAATTTCCAAAAAAATTCTCAACATAAAGAAAAATGAAAAAGAACTCAAATTATGGCAAATTTTGTGAATCTCATAAAAGTTTTTAATGTGCATATGTTATCTACAAGCAACAAAGGAATAGTTATATATATGAAGGGTTGATATTTATTTCAAAATAGTTTTTCCCTTTCTATTTTTTTTAAAATTAAATTGATCAACTAAATAAAAAGGTTATATGAATCTAAGTTATGGTTTTTGTGAAAATGTGGTATTAGTAAATCATAATATTGGTCATGGTATTGCAACAAAATGTATTTACAAATTAATATTTTCCATAGTAAAATATTCTCCATTAAATGTATAATGTTTAACTCATATGTTAATTTTTTTTGTAATTAGTAATAATAATAATAATAATATAATTTTTTTTAATTAATAATAATAATAATAATAATTTAAGATGAAGTTATAATAACTCTCCTCATCTGGTGGTGGTTGTATTTTGGACTTCCTTCTTGCTGGTTCCATATCACTTGCTCTCTTACGGTTGCCCCTTTCCATCTCGTATTCCCTCATTTGAGAGTATTTCTTCTCTTGGGATCTTTCCTTCGCCATCTCATTACTATCATATTCAATTTTTATTCGTTCACCCCCTCGACTTCGACTATAGTCACGGTTGTGTTTCAACATTTTGGAAAGTACTCCCACTCGAATCCACCCTCGTTTTGTTTATGACACTCACTTCTCATTTCATGGGAATGGGAATGTTTCTATGCATTGTGAAACTTCCATGCCTCACCAATCTCATGTCCACATAGGTGTTGTCTACTATAAAGAGCAATCTAGTAGAGGAAATATACTGAAAATGACTTTGAGTTAAAGATTTAGTAGCTTTATTTTTTGGGAATTCAACCCACACTGGTATTTAGGAAGAAATCCCTTGTGTTGAAAGGCAAACAATTGATTAACATAAAATTCTGTCTTAGACATGGAATTAATAGAAGATTTGGCTAATTGGGTTCCTAATACATGGCACCCACATGGGCATTGCAACCAATGATGCACGCGGTGGACTTGTATTGGCACATGAAATTCTTACGAAGAAAAGTTTTAATTAATTGGCATGCACAAAGAGAGGACTTTCTTCTTTCCATGGAACATTGGCACATCTTGTACTGGCACATGAAGTTCTTACGAAGAAAAGTTTTAATTTATTAACATGCACAAAGAGAGGACTTTCTTCTCTCCATGGAACATTGGCACAATAATTTATAGACTTGGACCATTGACTACGAGTACATTGAGAAGCATCCCAACATCCCTTTGTTGTAACAACTCAACATTAACATAAAAAATTACCAACATAAAATTTTTTACCATCACCGAATTTCAACCAGCATTAAATATATGTATTATATTATACGGACCCATATGTTTGCACTGCTGGCATTTGTTCTTGGTTTATCGTGTTTTCGGTACTACCCAATTGAGTTGTTGTACTATGGATTATATACCATTGCTGTACTATGGATTATATATTTATAATGACAAAGAATTTCGCTTACCATCATGGCTCATATTATTAAATACAATCTCAAACCATTGAATGTCGGTATTTATGTTATCCAACATTCTCGCATTTAAATGTCAATCGGCAAACTTGGAAATTGGGTTCTACATTTGAGTAGTCCCGGTTCATCCACCCGACACTTGGCGTGACTTTGCCGCATCGATCCGTTATGATCGCACAGCCTCACCTTCAGGGTTGCAATGACTCCCTCATTCTAACCGTCCTGGGCCTTCACTGCCACTCCCCGCGCCGAGAGCCTGGAGGCGGGTGGGGCTCCGCCAGGGCTCTTTCATGGAGTTTTTTCACCATCCGAGGTGTGATGGTGTGATATCGCGGTGCACTCGGCCAAACTGTCTCGTGTGAATTATTGTCAAACTATTCATAAAACCTCTCCTCGCTTTTTCTTCCGTGATATGGTTTTTGGTTTGAGTTCCGCATTCATGATTCAATGGAAGGGTCGGGTTATCAAATCGAACCCTGGAATTATGTTTTTTTTCTTTTCTGGCTGTACTCTCTTATACTCTTCAATGGCTAAAATTGTTCTCGTTTTGGGGTTTTTGGACAGTCGAGGTCCGGCCTAGAAGAGAGCTCATAGTGTTCGGAAAAAAAAAACTTCAGGTAACCTCTCTGAAAAATAACAAACTGGCCCCCCTCCCAGGGTGACCCTATACTTCGGCTTTGTTAGTTAATTCTTCTATTTTCCTTTGTAGAGTTCCTTCCGCATGACTAAAAGATTTTCTTCTTATGACAGGTATTGCCATACCTCCAGCTCCAGCTCGCTTTTCTTGTCATTTATCCATGCTTGCTCGCGGGAGAAAAGGGTTAACCCCTGCATGTATTTCACAGGTACTCGTGTTCGACAGGAACTGTACCCTTGGTTTTTACTTTGGCGAAATTTTTAGAGGATAATCCTGTCTAAGTCCAGTTCAGGGTTTAGTCTGATATGTTTTAGCTATGCCGTGCAGGATAGATTCTTGTTCAGGTTTTCATATTGACATTTGCGGCCTCGAGCCGACTGTTGTATATTGTTTGACTACCCATAGTGGGGTTTACTTGATATAACTGTGTATATGTCTTACGGTTTCCATGAAATGTCATAGGGTTTCGCCTTGCTTCTCTATTTGCATTGAAACTTCTCGCACACAATGTATGGATGCTTCTTGTTATATTTATGCCTGTTGCCGTGGTAGTGCGACATTCTCAAATGAGTTTCATTGTCTTTTTATATACTGTATATATATATCGTCGTGAGGCTATTCACTGTATCTACAATTTTTTCCAATGGTATCTACAGTTGCTTTACACCCAGCCATGGGTTCTTATGTTTCACAGGAATTGTTGGCTCATTGTTCACTGCGTGATTCTAGAGGTTTTTCCTGTATCTTCTGTTTAAGAGTTCTATTATCTGTTGTGGGTTAATATTTCGATGTTGCTACTTTCAGTACGTTTTGCATTTTCTACTGTTTAATCCTTCCTAAATAGTTTCGGCGTCCGGACAACCATTCATGTCCGTGTTTCTTCAAAGGCGGAGAACGACCAACCCTTTAGCACAGAATTCTGGCTTGAAGGGTTAACGGTTCTCCCGTTCCTCTGTCTGTTGTTATTTCCCACTATTTATGTTCCATAGGACTGTCTTAACTAGTGAGGAAATTATGGCCAGTGATTAAATTTCAGGCTCTGTTAATAATTACTTCTTTCACAGAAATTTAACCTACCTCTGTACATATTATAATAGTGTTAAGAAAAGAAAGGAAATACTGAGTAGACCATTGTTCTTTTTGGCTACTGTAAAATTTCTTCTGTAGACTGTCTAAATAGAAAATAATACCTATTTCCAACAATCCTACTGTAATAGTAACATAAAACAAGATTTATCCTTTCATAGTAACAAGACAAGTTTTCTAACCACAACATTCTTCAGAAATTAAAATCAAAAGAAGAAACAAACAAAACATTCTACTCCTTCTTATTCTTTACTCATCTGGATCCGGAATCAACTGATGGTAATAATGTGCCTCCCTTCCATGAGTTGACGAACAGTCACGCAGCTCCCCCCGTGCATCAAGTCTGGGTCTCTGAAATTCTCAGAGCACTGGACAGAAACTTAGGACAATCCGGTCCAGTCCTTCCATTACAGGGAAAAACAGGAAGTTCTAGGGAGATCACGGGACGAACCGGTCCAATCTCCAACCCAGCGCACCCTCTGTTCTGAAATACCTTTTCCAGGCTAACAAAGTTTCTCTTCCTTCCTCCACAGATCCAACCCCAAACTCTCCTCTGGATTTTCTATTTATTCCAGAGTTCTATGGGTAACTGTGGGAACTGTTTTTCCAACTAACACCATATCTTGATTTACTTTTATTTTTTTATTTTTACCATCATTGTTACTCATGAAACTAATTCACAGTAAATCTTTATGAATGTAAATTTTAATTTTTGTTCAATATTCTAATTGAAATAAAAAATCAGTCTTAATTAATAAAACAAAAAAGTCTAACCATTCGTTTCCACTAAAACGGTGGTTACAGTTTTCCCCCTCTGGAAGAGAACACCGTCCTCGGTGTTATTATTCTAGTTCAGTAAAAAGCTCAGGATAAGCTTCACGAACAAAACTTTCATCTTCCCAGGTAGCTTCCTCAGGTCCAAAGTGCTTCCATTACACTTTAACCTGGGCGATGACTCGTTTCCGGAGCATGATTTCCCTCCTGTCGATTATACTGTGTGGCTCAACCAGAAATTCCCCGTCTGGTTCTACCCGTATACCGTCAATAATATGCCTTGTATCATGGACATATCGTTTCAATAATGATACATGAAAAAAATTATGCACCCGAATATGACTAGGAAGAGCTAAACGATACGCCACCGGTCCCACTCTCTCCAGAATTTGGAAAGGGCCACAGAATCGGGGTGCTATTTTTGCACAAGACGCCCATCTTAATGTGTTTTTCTTTGGTTTAATCCTGACATATACATGATCTCCAACTACATATTCATGATAAGACCTTTTCTTATCCGCATACACTTTCTGCCTGTCCTGTGCTGCTTTCAATTTCTGTCGAATTTTCCTCACCTCAGCTTCCATTTCTGCTAGCATGTCTGGTCCTAGCATGAGTTTATTCTCTGGGCTGCTCAAGTTGATGGGAGTCCTGCACTGCTGACTATAAAGCGCTTCGAACAAACTCATCTTTAATGATTCTTGGTAACCGTTGTTGTAGGTGAACTCTATCAAGTGTAGATACTCTTCCCATTTAAATGGTTGTTGCATGACATACATTCTCGGCATGTCTTCCAGTACCTGATTTACTCGCTCAGTCTGGCCGTCTGTTAGCGGGTGGTATGCAGTACTAAAATGTACTTGAGTTCCTAACCCTGTAAACAGTGTCTTCCAAAAGGCTGATGTGAATTTTACATCTCTGTCCGAGATGACGGTCTTAGGTATGCCATGGAGTCTGAAGATCTCACGCATAAATAAGTCTGCTATTTGTACTGTCTTATAGGTGGACTGGACAGGTATGAAATGTGCTGACTTACTTAGTCTATCCACAACTACCATTATGGAATCATTACCTCGCTTTGATTTTGGTAACCCAGTGATAAAGTCCAATGAAATCACCTCCCATTTCCACTCAGGAATGGGTATAGGTTGCATTAATCCAGCTGGATGCCGATGTTCCACTTTTACTTGCTGGCATTCTAAACACTTGGTTAAATATCTAGCTATTTCCTTCCTCATGCCTGGCCAACAGTAATCCTTTCTTATGGCTATCATCATCTTTTGATATCCCGGATGACCAACATAATTGCTTCTATGATATTCATCCAGTATCATAGTTTTTAATTCCACTCTATTCGGAATGACTATTTTCTTCTTAAAAACCAACAACCCGTCCTGGTTGATCTCATATCCCCCTTGTTCCCCCTGTCCTTCAGATTCTTGGGTTTGCTGTCACAAATATTTATACTCTGGATCCTTGTCTGCTTCTTTTCTGATTTGATCTAGAAATATGGTTTCCACCTGATTAACGTATAACTCATAAATGCTATGCACTTTTCTGCTCAATGCATCCGCAACTTTGTTCTCCTTTCCCTTCACGTGCTACAGATCAATTTCAAACTCGCTCAGAAAAGAATTCCACCTTGCTTGTCGGGAGTTTAAATCAGTTTGTTTAAAATAGCTGGTTAGGCTACTATGATCCGTCCTTAATACAAATTTCTTCCCAAGTAAATAATGTCTCCACACCTGGAGTGCGTGCACAACTGGGGTCAGCTCCAAATCATAAGCTGAATACCGATGCTCATGATCTTTTAACTTGCGGGATTCATACGCAACTACCTTTCATTCTTGTGATAACACAACCCCAACACCTTCCTTGCATGCATCTGTACAAACCTCGAATTCCTTACTCGGATCTGCCACACTTAACACAGGTGTTGTTGTCAGCAACTGCTTCAATCTTTCAAAACTATCCTGGCATTCTTTTGTCCATTTAAAGATTGTCCCTTTCCTTTGCAAGGAGGTAATA
Source organism: Pinus albicaulis (assembly GCA_034641835.2). Classification (NCBI taxonomy): domain Eukaryota; kingdom Viridiplantae; phylum Streptophyta; class Pinopsida; order Pinales; family Pinaceae; genus Pinus; species Pinus albicaulis. Next base: position 121,944 of record JAXQQM020074548.1, read on the forward strand.
GGAAAAGCTATTTTTGAGAATCCTTTTATAAATCGCCGGTAATAGCCAGCGAGACCCATAAAAGATCGTATATCTGCCACATTCTGTGGCACCTTCCATTCCATAATAGTCTTGATTTTCTCCGAGTCTACAGCTATGCCTTTTTTAGATATTACGTGTCCAAGATACTGTATCTTCTCTTTAAAGAAATCACATTTGCTGAATTTCGCATACAGTTGGTGCTTCCTAAGCATTTCCAGCACCATTCGCAAGTGTGCCTTGTGTTCTTCCGCATCTTTAGAATAAATCAGTATGTCATCAATGAAAATTAACACAAAGTTGTCCAAATAAGGATGGAAAACACTATGCATCAGCCTCATAAAGGTGGCTGGTGCATTAGTTAACCCAAAAGGTAATACCACGAATTCGTAGTGGCCATACCTTGTACGGAAAGCAGTTTTGTAGATATCTTCATATTTAATCCGGATCTGGTGATAACCAGATCACAAATCGATCTTTGAGAAAACAGTGACCCCTCTCACCTGATCAAACAAGTCATCAATACGAGGTAGAGGATACCTGTTCTTAACAGTTAGCTTATTTAACTGTCGGTAATCCATGCACATGCGCATGGTTCCATCCTTCTTTTTAACAAAAAATACGGGTGCTCCCCAGGGTGACACACTGGGTCGAATATATCCCTTATCCAGCAATTCCTGAAGCTGCATCTTCAGTTCAGTCAGTTCTGGTACACTCATATGGTAAGGAGTCCGTGAAACTGGCGAGGCTCCTGGCAGCAGTTCTATTGTAAAGTCAACCTCTCTTTTTGGTGGTAACCCTGGTATTTCTTCAGGAAATATATCCTTAAATTCCTGAACCACCGGTATATTTTCTAGCGCAGCAGCTTTATTTTTAGACTCAGATAATCCAACTTGTATAGCATACAGTTGGCATCCCTTCCTTATACATTTCCCCATCTGGGAAGCTGTAATTGGGCGCAGATTTACAGGCTTCTTTATGCCTTGCAACTCTTGACGAATACCATTATGATCTCTATAATAAAATATCTTTTCCTTACAGTCTATAAGAGTCCAATGCTTCTCTAACCAATCCATACCCAATAATATATCATAGGATCCCAAAGGCAGAATATTTAAATCCACTACCAGCTGCTGTCCTCCAATTTGCAGTGCATAGTCCGGTATTTTGGCACTAACCTTTCTTTTAGCTCCTGTAGCTAACTGGACCAACCAGGTCTTTTTGAACTTTTGGCTTGGCAGTTTACAAACTTCCACTAGTTTAGGACTTATATAACTTAGACTTCCGCCGGGTCTACTAAAACAGAAACAGTTTGGGATAGCAATTTACCTTCGAGTTCTATCATGGTAGGCTGAAAATCCACTTTCCGGTCCTCCAATGCAGCATTAATTCTGGGTATACTCCGAGCAACATCTCCCACATTAGAGGCTTCTTGAAAGTTATTTACTGCCTCTGTTTTACCCCGCTGTGGGCAATCTCGATAGTAGTGCGCTGCCCCGCAGCCCCAACACTGCAGAGGTGGCCTCTGATTTTGTGGTTGCTCAAGTTTACTTGAAGTTTCCACCATTTTGTCTTCCCCAGGCCATCTAACCCGCTGATGGTTCCTACCGAATTGTTTATGGATTGAACTTCTGGCGGTATTTCGGAAATTACTGGTTTTTCCCTTTTTGGAACCAGCATTGTTTCTGTTATCCTTCCTTGTTTTCCATCCTTTTCCGGGATCTATCTTGTTTTTCGCTTGCTGATAACACAACCTTGCTTTTCTGATAGCGTCATCCATGGTCTTAGGATTTTCAAATTCGATACGCTCCTTCATATGGACAGGTAGACTGCTCAAAAATCTTTGAACTTTGGCTTTCTATTCTCTTAAGTACGGTACATAGCGCAGTAATGCAGTAAACTTGGTGATGAACTCGTCCATGGTCAGTTGTCCTAGCCTTAAATCATGAAATTCTCGGGCTTTTTCATCATAAAAATGCTCAGTCAGGTACTTATTCTTAAAGTACTGTTGGAACTTTTCCCATGTCACATCTTGATCCTCAAATCCCCGCACATTCTTCACTTCTTCCCACCATAAGGTGGCTTTGTATTTTAACTAATAAATGGCTAGTCGTGCTTTAAGTCCACTGTCATAATCATATTCCTGGAAATATTTGTTCATGTTAATCAGCCAGGCTTCTGCCACCTCCTTTTTTTCTCCATCAAATGTAGGTGGCTTTATCTTTCTGAATTCTTCGTGTAACTCCACCTTCTGCCTTTTACTGGTTTTCCGTTCGTTTTCATTTTCAGATTCAGCCTCATTAAAATTCCTGTGAGGATTACTTCGCTGTGACATACTTCTTTCTCTTTGGTTCATATCTTGTTCACCTGTTTTCTGATCGTCCCTTTCCTGGAATTCTCTGCCAGCACTGGGATTCTCATTTTTCTGATTCTGTTTTTCGGAGAGGCTTTTTAAGATCCTCTCTTGCTCCTGCATCATCCTAGCATTTTCCTTCCGTACCCTCTCCATCTCTTCCTGCAACTGTTGCACTGTATGTAATAAAATGCGAGTCTGATGTTGTTGTTCTTCCATCAACCTATTAGACCTCTGATGCTGCTCTATCCCCAACTGGACCCACATTTCGGGGTTTCCCTCTGGTGGAGGCTGCATTTCTCCGATATTTCGCTGTAGAGACTGTGATTGTGAAGGTGTCTGTCTCATCTGTTCTTTCAACTAATTTTCTAACTGTGCATGATTAACATACAATTTTTAACGTTAGTTGGCCCAATAGGGCTCCAGAGTTGTAACCTGCTCCGATACCACTTGTAACAATCAACATTACATAAAAATTACCAATAAAAAAAAAAATTTACCATTACCGAATTTCAACCAGCATTAAATATGTGTATTATATGATACAGACCCATATGTTTGCTCTGCTGGCATTTGTTCTTGGTTTATCGTGTTTTCGGTACTACCCAATTGAGTTGTTGTACTATGGATTATATACCATTACTGTACTATGGATTATATATTTATAATGACAAAGAATTTCGCTTACCATCATGGCTCATATTATTAAATACAATCTCAAACTATTGAGTGCCGGTATTTATGTTATCCATTCTGCATTTAAATTTCAATTGGCAAACTTTGGAATGTGGGTTCGACATTTGAGTAGTTCGGCTGGTCTATCCGCCCGACACTTGGCGTGTCTTGCTCCGTCGATCTGTTATGATCGCACGGCTCTCGTGCCTAGGGTTAGTAATGACCCTCGGTACTCTAACCGTCCCAGTCTCATTGTCACTCCCCGCGCTGAGAGTTCTGGAGGCGGTGGGGCTCTGCCAGGGTTTCTTCACGGAGTTCTTCTCGACCTTCCGAGGTGATGGTGATATCGCGGCGGACAGAGAGCTTGCTTCTCGTCACAGGTGAACATCTTCCGACTATTCATAAAATCTCTCTACGTTTTCTTTTCGTGATATGGATTGAGTTCCTTGCATGATTCAATGGAAGGGTCGGGTTATCAAATCGAACCCTGGAATTATGTTTTTTTTCTTTTCTGGCTGTACTCTCTTATACTCTTCAATGGCTAAAATTGTTTTCGTTTTGGGGTTTTTCGATAGTCGAGGTCCGGCTTAGAAGAGAACTCATAGTTTTCGGAAAAAACGTCAGGTAACCTCTCTGAAAAATACAAACTGGCCCCCCTCTCGGGGTGACCCTATACTTCGGCTTTGTTAGTTAATTCTTCTATCTTCCTTTGTAGAGTTTCCTTCCGCATGACTAAAATATTTTCTCTTATGACAGGTATTGCCATACCTCCTGCTCCAGCTCGCTTTTCTTGTTGTTTATCCATGCTTGCTTGCGGAAGAAAAGGGTTAACCCCTGCATGCATTTCACAGGTACCCGTGTTCGACAGGAACTGTACCCTTGGTTTTTACTTTGGCGAAACGTTTAAAGGATAATCCTGTCTAAGTCCAGTTCAGGGTTTAGTCTGATATGTTTTAGCTATGGCGTGCAGGATAGATTCTTGTTCAAGTTTTCATAATGACATTTGCGGCCTCGAGCCGACAGTTGTATATTGTTTGACTACCCATAGTGGGGTTTACTTGATATAACTGTGTATATGTCTTACGGTTTCCATGAAATGTCATAGGGTTTCGCCTTGCTTCTCTATTTGCATTGAAACTTCTCGCACACAATGTATGGATGCTTCTTGTTATGTTTATGCCTGTTGCCGTGGTAGTGCGACATTCTCAAATGAGTTTCGTTGTCTTTTTATATACTGTATATATATATCGCCGTGAGGCTATTCACTATATCTATAATCTTTCCAATGGTATCTACAGTTTCTTTACACCCAGCCATGGGTTCTTATGTTTCACAGGAATTGTTGGCTCATTGTTCACTGTGTGATTCTAGAGGTTTTCCTGTATCTGCTGTTTAAGAGTTTTATTATCTGTTGTGGGTTGTATCCTTTCATAGTAACAAGACAAGTTTTCTAACCACAACATTCTTCAGAAATTAAAATCAAAAGAAGAAACAAACAAAACATTCTACTCCTTCTTATTCTTTACTCATCTGGATCCGGAATCAACTGATGGTAATAATGTGCCTCCCTTCCATGAGTTGACGAACAGTCACGCAGCTCCCCCCGTGCATCAAGTCTGGGTCTCTGAAATTCTCAGAGCACTGGACAGAAACTTAGGACAATCCGGTCCAGTCCTTCCATTACAGGGAAAAACAGGAAGTTCTAGGGAGATCACGGGACGAACCGGTCCAATCTCCAACCCAGCGCACCCTCTGTTCTGAAATACCTTTTCCAGGCTAACAAAGTTTCTCTTCCTTCCTCCACAGATCCAACCCCAAACTCTCCTCTGGATTTTCTATTTATTCCAGAGTTCTATGGGTAACTGTGGGAACTGTTTTTCCAACTAACACCAGATCTTGATTTACTTTTACTTTTTTTTTTTTTTTTACCATCATTGTTACTCATGAAACTAATTCACAGTAAATCTTTATCAATGTAAATTTTAGTTTTTGTTCAATATTCTAATTGAAATAAACATAAGTCTTAATTAATAAAACAAAACAGTCTAACCATTCGTTTCCACTAAAACGGTGGTTACACTAACACTTCTTCATCACGTCATGCTAGCGTTCTGCTAGTA
>JAXQQM020059599.1:0-45420 GCA_034641835.2 Pinus albicaulis
AATAAACCAAAAACTATTGGCTAGTTAGAACCTAATTTGGAAAACAAAGCATCTATCTTATCTTATCATTAGTCCTAATCCATGGATCTAATTCTTAAAACTAATAATGAAATTCCAGTGCTTGTCTTAAGTAAAGGAAACAATTAAAATCAATTAATGTAATTTTGGTTACACCGGCATTCACTTATGAAGTATGAACTCCTTTAGATGATGTGGAAGAAACTTTTTGTACTTTAACTTCTAATGTCCTAGAGAGGTAAGAAAAGTATGCAAAGGAAAACATCTAATGTATTTTTAGCTACTACAACATTCAATTATGAAGTGCGGTCTTCTTGAAATGATGTTAAGTAACCAATCATACCTAATGATCTAGAAAACCAAGTAAGCATGCAAGAAGGTAACTCAGTAATTGCATTCATTAAACATTCAACCATTCAGTATTGAAATATGATTAAATCAATCTCCTTGGAATGACTTTTAGGAATATCAGTGATGCAACTAAGCGAGGATCTAAAAGCAAAGCATGGAAAACTAACTGTAAACAACTAATGTATATTTGACTTTCTCCAACATTCAATGTGCAGCATTACCCTTTTGAAGTGTTGTGTAAGAAGTAAATTATGCCTTAGTTTCTAAGTTCCTAGAAAGAAAATAACAATGTGCAGAGTAAATTCAATCATTGTATGAATTATACATTTAACCATTTAGTTTAGGATCATCATCATCTTGAAATGGATTTTGAAAACATCCATTGACACAGTTAATTGACAATTCTTTTCTAAGAAAATGAATGACAAAACAATAAGAAAAATAGGCAATTGCGTATTCTTATTACTTCAGTCTTTATTTGATTTGAAAATAGAGTTTTCTATCTCCACGAAATATCTTAGAAGAACAAGGCTGCACAATTGTGATTTATCACTATTCTATTGATAAAAAAATGGAATGAAACATTAACCTAATTAGAAAAACAGATTTTTTGAAAACAGAGTAATGGAAATTGAACTAAAAACAACAAAAGAAAAACCTCCTCTAGTGCAAGGGCCCTCTGCACCTGATTTGGCTGGATTGCTAGTTGGTTAAGGATACACTTAAACAATCATTGGCAACATGAACTTTGTATTATGATAAAGTGAAGTTTGAATATAGAGTATCAGCAAAAATCCTAAATTTAACACTTAATTTCTGAACTGTCTTCTCAGTTCTATACAACCAATATTTAAAGGAAAATGAAATAATTGTTTGTGAGATAAACTTGCTATAGGTGGCTAATTCGAATTAGAATTGAAATAGGACTGTTCGACTCTTGATTTTCTACAATAGAGAAAATCAAGAGTCCTACTTCTTTCGAATAACGTACTTTGACTCTACCTTTGACCACAATCTTAGGTCTACTTTTCTGTCGATCTTGACCGAGTGAATAAGATAGAATCCATGTGGAAATGATTCTAGAAACAACCATTTGGCCCAATTCTTCATTTGACACCTGGAACCTGCCAGGCCATGAGAGTAGCTACGGAATCCATAGTTAGTTGCAGAATAGGCTACATTCTGTAGCTAAATTGAAAAAAACTATTCAAATAGAAATAACATGAAAATATAATATGGAAATCATTTTAATGCATTCCTTAAGACAAAACCTATCATTTATCATTGATTGGGGTCTGTGATATTATGATAAAGTGACGGAAAGAGGTGAGAAACGCTGTCAAAGAGAGGGTAATTCTAAGGTTCAACATGCATATAAAGAGATGAGCCAAAAATTTTAAAATATGAAAAATTAGGTTTCTTACCAGAGAAAGCTTCCTTTGGTGTAATCATGCCAAGTATCCGATGAGGACTACAGTTTTGAAAAAATACTATTGTGTTGCATGCCTCTGCCCATAGATGCAACGATAGGCCCTTATCATGCAACATCACTCGTGTTGCACCCAAAATTGTTTTATTCTTTCTTTCTGTCACCCCATTATGTTGTGGGTTATGAGGCACAATCAACTCTCTCCAAATTCATGCTTTTCTACAGAATTTCTTGAATTCATTGGAGATGTACTCACCATCATTGTCGCTTCTAAGAGCCTTCACATGCTTCCCCATATCTTTCTTCACCAGTGCTTTGAACTCAAGAAATTTTGAGAACGTCTAATATTTCTTCTACATGAAGTAGATCCAACACTTTCTATAAAAATCATCAACAAATATCACATAGTACATGTGCTTTTCTGTTGAAGCAATAGAGAATGGTCCACACACGTCTGAGTGAAATATATCAAGGATTTCTGAAGCTTAGTTCTCCTTCTCATGAAGAATTTCCTTTGCATACTTCCCCATAGTAAATCACTTGCATGTGTCTAACTACACAAGAGTACCCTTGGGAAGACCCGTATAAATCTGTTGCGTGACCTTCAAGGCTTTGTGGTGTAGATGGCCCATTATCTTGTGTCATAATTCACCCTCATCCCGGCTCACCACTCTGTCCGCCTTACCCATCAATGTTGCACAACCATCTACATCAATTTTATAGATATTCTTCACACGAATCCCAATCTTCTTGGCTTTTCCTGTTGCTTTGCTTCAAAGGAAATATTTTCCTTCACTGAAAACAACATCATAGCCTCTATCCTCCAAAATTAAGACTGAAACTAAATTTTTCTTCAAGCTTGGTACATGCATTACATATTTTAGTAGAAATTGTTTACCTGACTGTCTTTGGAAGGTAACTGTACCAATACTAGTAGCATTGTACTGCCCATCATCACCCATTTCGATATGCATCTGGAGGTCCTTCTCCTCCAAGCTACTGAAAAGTTCTTTGTCTCTCGTCATGTGGAAATATGCACCACTATCCAAGTACCACACCAATCCCATTACACTTGACACCATGCATGCAATGAGTGAGACGTCAAGCTCAAATTGCGAGGCCAAAGCCTCACTAGCGACAGATCCTGAAGCCTTATTATTCTTCTTCTTTTATGGACAATTAGTGGCATAATGTCCATGCTCGTGATAGTGAAAAAACTTCACTCTAGACATGTCGCACTTCTTGCCATATTTTTCGAACTCAGATTTGGAATGGAATTTATTTCCTTTCCCCTTATTTTCCTTGGCAGCCAAAGCGCAATTTTCTTCATCGTGTGTCTTAGATGAAGTTCCATCCCTGGTATTCTTCCTAAATTCCTCTTACACCAAATCCGACCAATTTTTTTCTCAATCTGGTAACTTATCCCTCCCATTGACAGAGTCTTGATAACTATGACAACTCTTGGGAAGTCCTAGAAGAGCTAGGCTGACCAAGTCATCATCCGCGACAGTAATTTCAGCACTCCCAAGATCATCCTGACATTGGAAAACCTTTGTTAAATATTTCAAAATGGTGTCTCCTTTCTCCATTTTGATTTTCCTGAGATTGTCCTTCAGTGCCAATTTTCTATGATCATTATTGCTCTAAAGCAGATCTGTAAAATTTTTTCACATTGCATATGGTGTCGCATTTCCATGGAGACTTGAAACAATGTGGTATTGTACTCCCTCTAGTAATATCCTCCTCACCTTTGCAACCTTCTTTTTCCAAGCATCAAGATTTGTAGCATTTGCTACAGTGGCTTTGGGAATGTCATTATCAATGAATTCTTTCAACTCATTTTCCTCCAATACTGCTTGCAGCCTGTCTTTCCACACAATATAATTGGAACTTCCCTCGAGTGCATACTCCAATCTCAAGCCATTGAAAGCCATTTTGATCCTGATCTTCCTGTTGCACCAAGAATACTTTTTCAAATTCGAATTCTATTTAGTCACAAACTCAGCTTCTCCTCCACTATATTGATTTCCTATGCTCTGATACCATGTAGAAATTATAAAAAAATATGTATATCAATGGATTCAATCAAATCAAGCAATGTACTAAAGTTAGATATTGAATCCTTCTACAAATCAATTGCAGAAAATAAACATGATCGCCAATCACAACAAGTAAAGAAAGAATCAAATCAAACCACAACACATATATTTTCCCAGGGAAAGATTACTTCTCAAAACCCCTCTATCTTCTGTTGTATATTCACCATGGAATCATGAAACAATTAAAATGCACTCTTCTCACAAGAGTCTCCTGCATTCTCACAACTATCTCACACTGACCTAGACAAAATCGACCAACACTTAGCCAATTATCAGCCTCTAATCAACCTTCCTTGCTTGTGAAATTCATGTGGAATGAAATCCATATTCTTTAGGAATTTCAGCCTTCCAAAACTGAGCAAGGATCATGGGAAATCCAACGGATGTCTGGTTGAATGTGGGCAACCTACTAATGATACAACAGATAGTTAACATCCCTTTAACCTTTGTCTCAACTGGGTCTCCACTAGAACTGACATGCATGAAACTATTAATAGTAAATCATCAGTTGCATGGCAGAACACTGATTTTAAATTAAATCTGAGTTAATTCACTTGACCTATCACTAGTGCAACAAACATTTACAACGAGTTCAACTGACTTTAACTCACCTAACTAAGTTAACTGATCACTCATGCATTAAACTAATGCATTAACTGCAACTCGAAGTCCATAACTAATATAATCACTCTGCATGCCTCACCAATCACCCTAAACTCGAAATTCATGAGCTAACTGAGTTTATCACACTCAAATAACTATTACAAGTGATTAAGAGATAAGATTACATTTTATTGTCCAATTTAATTAAGGGAAAATTAATTTAGACACTGCACCAAATTATTAAATTAAATTGGCTTACACACTAATGTATCGCTAGGACCTATGGTTCCACACTAATGTGTGTGCTGCAATTTCTTTTTTACTTTCAACATGGAGTGGTGGTGCCATTTGGACTACCCCTAGGTTAGTGCAAGGGATGTTCTCCATTGCGGGATTTGTAGGAATAGAAGAATATGTAGTTGATCCAGAGGTTGAAGATGATTGAGTGGATGAAGAAGAAGCCCCTGTAGTGCTACTGACTATTATAGCACCAGTTGTTTGTGTTAGAGTAATGTGAAATGAAGGATTTGAAGGATCGAATAAGGGTGTATGAGGTGGGGAATATGTTGTAATATCACTAGTAGAGGATTGACTTTCTGAAGTAAGGAATTTTCTTCGATGAGTGGGTAGTGGAAACTCAAAAGGATTAATTCCAAGTTTTTCACTCTAAGATAGGGTCAATACACGTGAAACTCCCAGAGATGAGGATACACTTCCTTCAGAGACTTCGGATTGAACATGTCTTTCTCCTGAAATAGAAATCTCTTCTAATGCTTGGATGAAGGTCTGAACTTCATGTGACTCTTGAGGTAATGGAGTGGAAGTTTGACCAACTGACCTAGGAAGTGTACTAGTATATTTTGTGGTTGTTTCAACATTTTGAATGGGATCTTGAAGTTAGAGGATATTTTGAAGGGGATTGACTCTTTTGATGGCCTTTTGATTTGGGATTAAACCTTGATGCCATTCATTATCTATAGGCCCTCCTTCTAGCGCCAAAAATGTTGAAGGCTCGAATATATATGCCTCAACATTGGAGAAAACCACTCGATCAGGAACTTAAAGCAACTCCTTTTTCTGTTTGGAGTGGTGGCTCAGCCTAGGGATAATGGGACCAGTTTCCCTTGAAAATTTATAAATTGATGGATATAAATTGTGAGAGTAATGATATGAATGAGACTAATGTATCTAAAATTGAAATAGACTTAGATATGTATATCCCGGGACAAATTGTGTCTTTATATGTGAATTTTAGTGGATTTCATATAATATAGGACAATATAGATCATCAAATACTTCTAAAGTGAAAAACAGATGAGAATAACTAATTTAAACAAATAGTTAATTAAATTAGTTGATTAAAAAATATCACATAGAATATCTTGTTGTTTCTCATATATCTTAAAAGATTACAATATCACACATGAGTAGTGAATAAATACTTGATTATATACAAAACATATATATAATGAAAATTAATTCAAAATGATTAGTTATCACATTGAAACATTAAAACAATATAGAGATAGTAGTACCCGATATATTAAGACTTTGCTCATGAGAAAACAACTTTGGTTCAACTTTTCTATTCAGATTACTCGAGAGTTACGATAGTGAAAACTTTAAGATTTACTTTAAAAAATTTAGAACAGACACTTCATTAAAATGAAGGGGATTTATAGTTCAAACTCAAAATACTATTGTCATTATGATGATGTGTTTTCCTTGATGGAAACCCACTTGTAACAGAACAATTATATGGTAACTAGATGAGTTGGACAGAGGTTTGTAGGTTAGAAATAGAATATTTATGAAGGTGAATATTTGAAGAAATATACGCGGGTTAGACGAGGCCAAGTCTCGTACACACGCGTTTATTAAGAAGAAAATTCTCTTACATATTGGCACACTATTTTAATAATACCAAGGGTATTTACCATGGTATTAACCCACAATATTGAACGTAGTAACGACTATTTGATCTTGTCAAATATTACCACCGACACTTGTCTTTTGTCTCATGGTATTAGCTAAGGCCAAAATTATATATGGAGGTGAATATCAAAGTGCTAATGTGTTCATTAGTAACGATTTTGAGGAATACTTCAATCTAAAGTACATTTGCATTGTATGGGCTATAGTTGACAAGTTGATCTGAAATAATTATGCATTGAAAAATACAATGATGGATCATGATCATGAGACCTAAAATGAATTTCCATTGTATGATTTGCTCATGGATTGACTATATCTATGATTTGACGCATGCTTTATCTTTGAATATTGTGATCTGGGTTTGTCTGATTTTTTGAAGGGTTGGGCAATTTTAGGTCAAAAATTGCAGATCTATACACAGTTGGTCTCGGTAATGTCCCGTATACACGTCTGTTCGCCTCATGAAAGGCGTGTACATAAAGGAATGGTTTTTTCTTATAAATTTTTTTATCAATCTAATCATTGTTGTTGTATTTTTGTTGTCTGTCAATGATGTCTTCATGTTGATTTGGGTTTAGTAGAAATGTCTGAAGTAGAATTGCTTGAATGATGAAGTTTAAATTGTTTGAATGTTGATTGGTTAAAGAATATACATGATGTTGCTAACTATATGGGGTTTTAGAGATCTGTAATCTAACATAATACTTCATAATGTCTCTGTACAATTATATTTCTGATTCAGGTTAACATTTTCTAGAAATTGGTATGTTGAGATATGTACACTAGTTGCTTTTCTGAAAAGTGCGTATACACGTGGGTTGCCTTAAGTGAAGTCACGTATATATTTTTTTAAATGAATGATCAGGGTTGCAGTTGATTCAGTGTGTTGATGTAGTATTCTGGGTTCATTTTTGATATTTTGGTTATAGTGATCTCATTGTTCTGTTTGAATTGAGTTGGTGGTTGGTTAAGTGATTGTTTGCTTCAGTGGTTGGTTCAGTATTTGAGTGGTTTAGTGATTAATTGGTTAGTGGTTGTTTTCAGTAATTGGTTGAATTTTTTGGGTATAGTGATCAGTTTCAGTTTTGATATTGGGCTTATATGATGTCAATGGGTTCATCATGAATTATTTGATGAAAATTTTCCTACAATTTTTGATGTATTGAAGAAGGTGGATCCAGTGTGAAAATTTATGAACGTGGTCCATGGATGGTGTTGAGGGTTAGATCCTTCAATGAGGAAGTTGAAGCTTCCTTCCAATAGTAGCTAGTGATCATATCAGGGGGTTGAAGCTCCCTTCCAATAGGTGTTGGTAAACGAGATCAGGGGGTTGGAGCTCCCTTCCAGTAGGAGTCGGAGTACGAGTGAAGGTTGTAGCCTTCAGAAGGTGGGTTCCTATGTATTGGTATCATTCTGCACCAGTACAAGAATGTAAGAATTTTTCCATAAAATAAGATTGAAGACTGAGATGACATCAACGGTGGTTTTCTCCCACATTGGGTTTTCACCTTATATCTTGGTGTTCATATGTTTTTCTTATTTCTAATGGTTTAATCTATTCTTACTGTACATATTTACTGCTTAATAAACCTGATGAATTCATGATGCACTAGTCTAAGTCAAGTAATTGAATATTTAAATGAATTATAATGTTACAAGGCATACGCTAGTTTCCTTAATAATAGTTGCGTACATACGCTAGTTGGCTTCAGTCAGGTCACGTACATAATTCAGAAAATAATAATAATAATAATAAATTGTGTGATTTTTTAAATACTGATTCACCCCCCCCACCCTGTATCAGTATTTTTCCCAACAATTAGAATCAGAGAAGGTCCTTCTGAAGAATCTTGAATGCTTGAAGGAATATCTACCAAGATGAGAAATTAAGATGGAACAACATCTATCAGACCACCACTCTTCAACGAAAGTAATTTTGTTTTCTGGAAGACAAGAAAAAGATCCTATCTTCAATCTCTTGGAGTGGATGTATGGGAAATTGTTGAAGGAGTTTATAAGTATCCAACCGCGGGTCCCACAGATGCAGCAGAAAATAAGAAATATGAAAGCAATACAAAATATTTCAATGCCTTGTTGGGAATCTTGACATAATCATAAATTGTCAAAGTTATGTGCAACTAAATTCAACAAATCAAACATGGGACAGAATCATTCAGAGCTATGAAGTTGATGACAAGGTAAAAAGTTCTAAACTCCAAACTCTCAAAACTCAATATGAAACTTTCAAAATGCATAATGATGAAATTATTGCAAGTTTCCTTCTATGTATATATGATATTGTAAATCATATGAGAAATTTGGGTGAATATATAAGAGATCCTATTTTAGTAGAGAAAATACTAAGATCTCTAACTCCTAAATTCAAGTCAAAATTGTCTGCCACTAAAGAAAAGCAAGCTCTATAGAACCTTACAATTGTACAAATTCATGGGATCCTAACTGCCTTTGAAATGAGAAAAGGAGGTCCCTCAAAAATCATAGAAGTCGCATTCAAATCAACTGCAAAAGGAAAGGAAAAGCAAGAACACAAGGAATCATGTTATATTTCAGAAGAAGATGAGGTAAAATTTGTAAAGAAACTTCAACATGGCAATGAAATATTCAGAGGTAAGCTTCCTTTCAAGTGGTTTACTTTTGGTAGAGTTGGTCATTATGCGGCTAAGTGTCCTTATAAAGAAAACCATGTAAAGGAGAAGGAAGTTGCAAAAGGAAATAGGAAATGGTTTGAAAATAAGAAAATTTATTATACTCATGAAGATAGTGATGGTTGATCAAATAGTGAAGAAGGAGAGTTTGATCAAGATCTTAAATTACTCATGGAATTTGAAAGAAGTAATAATGAGTCTGATGACAAATTCGTGGATGCTTTAGAGGAAAATTATTTTTTCATTGAAGAAATCACTCAACTTAAAGCATGTTTAGAAGAAAACAAAGTTGCCATCTATACCTTAAATAATCAACTCATAGAAAAGGAGAAGCATAATGAGAAGTTAGAATGTGAAATAGTAAGTCTAAGAAAATAAATTGAGAAGATAAAAACTCGAAATATTATATTTTCTAAAGGATTTGAAACCTTAGATGAAATTATCAAGAGAGGTCTTGGATACAATGTAGCAAAAGCGAGTCAACAAATCTTCAGCCTTCAGCAACAGAATACAGATACTTCATAGGTAAATAATTTCCACTCTAATACAAGGATGAAAAATAATATAAGCATGAGTCAAAAGGTAAACAACAATATAATATTCTATGATCACAAAAAGTTCTACTTTAATGTACAATGTTTCTCATGTCATAATTTTGGTCACAATGCTGCTTAATGTGTTTCCTACAAAACATCATGACTAGAGAAGCAAGAAAACAAACGAATGAGAAAGGAATCAAGAAGAACACCTATAAAAATTTAACACCTCTTAAAGACGAAATTTAATGCTCATTTTGTAGTAACTTTGGACACGAGGAATCTAAATGCAGGAGAAAATTATATCCAACATCTCAAAAGGAGAAAATATCAACAACTTGTAAGGTATGGAAAAGGAAGGACATAAAATCTGAAAGTTGTGGCATAGCATTGTATGCAGAAGGTCAAGAAAATCAATGGTACATTGACAGCGGATGCTCAAAACACATGAAAGGTGATAAAGATAAACTCATTTCATACAATGCATTGGAGAAAGAAAAGAATGTTACTTTTGGAAATGACTCACATGTTTTCATTAAGGGTAAAGGATCTATTTTTCTAAAAGAAAAGCTTAAAGCTGGTAATGTTATGTTTGTTGATGGATTAAAGCATAACTTTTTAAGTGTTAGCCAAATGTGTGATCAAGGAAATGATGTTGTTTTCATATCAAAAGAATGTGTGGTTCATGAACTTGACATAGGAAAGACCATAATAAAGGGAACAAGAAATCCAAGTAATATTTGTGTATTGAAACGTGGCCAAGAAAAATGTTACTTAGGAAAAGCAAAAGAAAAATGGTTATGGCACAGAAGGTTGGGACATATAAGTTTCTCTCAGCTACACAAATCAAGCAAGCTCAAAGATGTTCATGATAAAAATGTTAATGATAAAAAAATTATTGGGAAAAAATGGATATTCAAAAATAAATTGAATCAAAATGGAGAAGTCATTAGAAACAAAGCTAGAATTGTTTACAAAGGTTATGCTAAAAAAAAATTTATAGACTTTGAAGAAACATTTTCACCTCTAGCCAGACTTGAAGCCATAAGAATGTTTATTGCATTTTCAAGTTTTTTTCATTTCAAATTTTATCAAATGGATGTATAGTTTGCATTCCTTAATGGAGATCTAGAAGAAAAAGTATATATTGAACAACCAAAAGGATTAATTCTAATGAATGATTGAAACCTTGTATGCAAACTAAAAAAGGCTCTATATGGGCTAAATAAAGCCCCTCTATCATGGTATTACCATCTTGACAAGTATCTTCAACAACAAGGTTTCACAAAAGGATCCGCAAACAAAAACCTGTACACAAAAATAGAGGATGATAAACTGGTAATTATTGTGTTTTATGTTGATGATATCATCTTTGGGAGTAAAGAATAATCCACGAGTAAAACATTTTCCTATGTTATGCAGCAAGAATTTGAAATGTATTTTCTTGGGGACTAACATATTTTCTTGGTTTACAAGTACAACAAGCAAGAGATGGCATCTTTCTCTCACAAAAAAAATATCTCAAGCATATTTTGTATAAATATGGGATAGAATATTGTAAACTAGTATGTACTCCAATGATGATAGGATGTAGCTTCAGCTCACATGATGAATCTCCCATAGTAAACCAATCAAAATATAGGTATATGATCAGAAGTCTTATTTATCTATCAGGTACTATGCCAGATATCATGCATGCAGTTGGGATTGTTGGACATTTCCAAGCAAATATAAAGGAAACACATCTTTAGGTATTTAAGAGAATATTCAAATATCTAAAAGGAACCTAAGACTTTGGCTTATGGTATCCTAAAGATGCACATATTACCCTTCATGCATACAAATATTCAGACTGGGCTGGAAATGTTGATGACCGGAAAGCACTAATGGAGGGGCATTTTACCTAGGGCACCGATTGGTATCTTGGTTCGGCAAGAAGAAAAATTCTATTTGCTTGTCTACAGCATAAGCAGTGTCACCCACATTAACCTCTGTGAAGGATTGGACCCCTTCTTCACGGATAACTTCAAAGGCTAAAACAATCAAACCTTCATTTTTTTCGGGAAGGAACTTCCTCCTCAAGCATGTTGGCCTCTTTTTCAAGGTCTCCCACATTTTGGTCTTCAAGGAGTTGGTTCACTAAAACAGTCATGCTATTTATCTATTGGGGGCAGGTTTTCTCCGAATGAGAGGCCTGGTGGAAAGAACATAAATTATCTTTTCCGACCTCTTCAAGGTTGAAATTGGCATTGGGGTTCAAAGGGGTCCGGCTTGGGGTATTGTTGTTTTTTCAAAAAAACTGTTTTGGAGGTTTACTACTTGAATAGGCATCACTCGTCTTCTTTTTCGGATATGAGACTTCATTTGTTAGGATTTTCAAGGACTTAGAAATGCTTTCAAAGTTGAAGGGGTCTTTATCCTTGTCCCTTGGATTACTAGTTGAAGGTTGTGCCTTCTTTTTTGCGGAATTGGGGTCATCAAGATTGTCATCATCAAGGACCCCTATGGAGAGCATATATTTGTTGACGGCAAGGGCTGCTGTGAAATTTTCAGCTAGGGTGGCCTTGGCTTCATGTTTAATGAACACAACGATGTCACACGAAATATCCCTCGTGTAATAGACTCTTGTGATAGAATCATCAAGGACCATGTTTAGGGGTAACTTATTGAAGATAGTGGTGAATCGTTGATTGAAGTCCTTAACCTTTTCCTTCTTATGGAATTTCAATGTGCTCAACTCTGTGAGGAGCATAGAAGGGGACTTATCCATCAAGAACTTCTCGAGAAAGGTCCGTTGGAACTATTCCCCTGTCTGGATAGAAGCAACAGGTAAAGAGTGATACCAGGTAGCGACTTTGTTTTCCAAGGTATGGGGAAATATCTTGCATGCTACATCGTCATATTGAACCCTCATCATCTGCAGGGAGAGGTAGAAGTTACCAATATGGTCTTCAGTTGCCTCCTCTCAGGATCAAGCTTGGGCAAGTGATTCTCGGGGTTTCAGGGCATGTCATGGATGGGGTCTCGGATGCCTAGAGGGGACTGGGCCATCCAGGCCAGCGGTTGCACTTGGTTAGCTCTGGGCAGGGGTTGGATCACTACAAGTTCGACTTCACCTTTAGATTCACGTCTGGCGCATGACCTAGAAGCGTCACCATCATGTTGCGATTTCCTGTTGTCATCTCAAGGAACCCTTAGATTTTCAATATCCCTATAGTTCCTCAGATTTCTGAAACCACCGAAATTCCTGTGGAATGGTCGTTGGTTCCAGGGTTGGTTGAGGTGGTGGGTTTGATTTTTATTTCAAACATTCCCCTTATTTTTGGTTTCCTGACCCACTAATTAGGGGAATTTTGAGGTCTAAAATGGGCCACCTAAGGAATTATAAAATAATAGTGGAAATAATAAAACAATATTAGATTACATCATCAAATTTTAGAGGGAAAAAAGAAAAAACTACTTTTTCAACTCGTATTTTCAACTTATCTCCCTATGGGTTTACTAAAATTTTGAGCAAGAACATTCGTTGGATGCATAATTTAATTCCTAATCCAAGGAATACCATGTTTGATAATTTATATGGACACAACTACACAAAAACTGAGAAATACATGAAAAGCGTGACTGCAATCACGTTTTTCCACGTATTTCTCATTTTTTGTATAGAAATGTCCATAAAAAGTATGCAACATGGGTACTCCTTGGATTAGGAAATAAATTTTTCATCCAACGAGTACTCTCGCAGGAAATTTGAGTAAAACCTTATGGAGATAAGTTGAAAATACAAGTTGAAAAAGTAGTTTTATTATTTTATTATTTTTTAGTCTTTTTAATTTTTAACCCCAAAAATGGTGAATCATCCCCCATGGTTGACATAATCATATTGAATCTTATTGGTTCTTATAAAGTTTATTTTGGTTGTACATTTTTCTTAGGAGGCCCATTTTAGACCTCAAAAGTTCTCTAATGTTGGGAACCCTTCTCGGTGGGGGGTCGTTTTTCCGAACGTCTTCCGGTAATGGCTGGTTATTCAAGAGAACATTATTTTACTAAATCGAGTTGGTGACCCTAGTAGCAGTTATCCTCAGGAATTTTCTTTCAGTTGTGGGGGGCCTTTCAGAACCTTCAACTGAGAGTCGCTCGAATGCATCCACATAGTCTTATAGCATTAGAATTATTAGCTAGGGTACTAAATTTACTAGGATATCATGACAGGTGTGTTGTGGGTTAGAGGTACACGAGTTGGATAGTAAGCTTGTTGCGGGGAGCATATGGAGACCCCTGAGGAATTTACGGGTGATTGGACGTAAGGCTCTCAATTGATCAATCGTGACTTCATAGGGGAATCCTCCTCAAGAGGAGTATCCTCGAGGGAGGGAGTTCTGGATTTTCCAAGCTCGAGATCTCCGAAAGTTGGACCCATGCATGGGTGCGGGGGGGTTTGAGGAGGAGCATTACTAGATTGTTGGGAATTTTTTAGGCGAGGGCATGTGTTAGTGCATGCCATTAGGCCCTCCTTCTAGCGCCAAATCTATTGATGGTATGAAATGTATTGCCAATAGTAGGGGATCTCCCTGGTATAGAATCCCAATTAGACTCTACACAGTTTGGTTTGAGGATCCCATCCGGTACGTAGGCCCGATTGCCATTAAGTTGGTGAAAATGGTTTTCAGAAAAGGAGGAGATTGACTGAGAGGAGAACACACGGATTTTGAATGAACACAAGTCAATGATTGATGAACCCCCTATGAAACACAATACCATGAATAGAAAAGCGGATTTCAAAGTATGAAACTCACGAAAAGCATTGTTAGCAATTTTTTTTACCAAGATCATACATATAAGGATGTCTACTTAACAAGATTGAAAACAGTTCACGATGTCTAAGTATTTAATTTATAACCTATGCACATTCCAATAATGATTTAAACCAAATATCAACAAAGAAATTCATTGACATATCTTTAGAGTTATAGCATCATGTACCATCCACATGTTGTAAGGGAAATCATAACACGGGAATACATGATTATAAAGGCGCACCAATACTCGAAGAAGCATTAATTCAGTTGAAAATAAAATATTCATAACACGACCACACAGAGGACTTCCATTGGATTCAATAGTGAGATCCAATAAAACTTCTTGTATTCCTAAAAAACACACATTTAATAAGCACAATATATCTCTCTCAAAAGTCCAAAAGAAAAATTCGTTTAGAAAATCACTTGAGCATGTACATATAGGTCGAGATGACTCTTGAGTTTCTTGTGGCCTTTGGCCTTCCCTTGATTTTTGGGCTTACCTACGACCAAGGGTTGCTTGCGACCTAGGGACAATTGCGACCTATGGACGATTGTGACCTACAGACTTCCTCATGTTTCTCTTGAGATCTTATTCACCCCTAAGCTATCATGTTGTGCAACAAAAATGAGATGGTATATCATGTACATTAATATTATGATAATTATCTGGTGATTGATAAGGTCCTAGCATGAATCTGTAACTACTCCTTGAGGTAGGTATGTCATCCGTTGTAGTCTTCACCTATCGGGGCGAGCTGAGAAATGTCTTCCCCATGTCTGTGCAGGCATTCCAAAGCATAAGGAATCAGTGTGACCTTCTTGGTGTTTACATGGTTGGATAAGGAAGCCAATTTCATGTATATCCTAACAGGTTCCACTATGTACTGTGTGATATTTTCCTTGGTCACCTACAAGTCACTCGAGTTGGAGGCTCACCGTATTGGATCAAGAAATGCTTGAATTTCCTGCAACACTTCTTCTCGACTTCTTGGTTTTTTGAATGTCTTGATAGAGGGTGTGTAATGGACCTCAACCATTGAATATATCCAACTAAAGAGATGATTATACGTGGATATAATCTTTTCCACATCCTTGGCTAGCTTGTCCCAGGATTGGATATTTATGTGAAATTGTACTTTATCATGTTGCATGGTGATCCAATCTTTCTTTGACAAGGTGTCTAGTGCCTCGGGATACTTTTCGTTCTACTCCAAGATGTTATCGAAATATGTTGAGGCCTCTTATAACTTGGATGATTTCTTCTTTGTATCTTTTTTCATAACTTCCATAGGAATGACCAAATGACACTGATTTATCATCTCCTGATAGACTAGTATGATGGCTATGCCTAGCATGTCGGTTTAACTTTTGATGGCATCTTTTAGCTCGCTTACATTAGCGAGCATTAGTCGTAGCATTTTTTTTACTCCTGCAAAGCCTTCTTTAATTCTTCTGCCTTGGTGGCCCTCTGTTTAGCTAAGTGGAGCTTGCTCCGTAGTTCTACAATCTATTTTCTCATCCTCCCAAATTTCATTCTGGTCATGGCTGCAAAAGCGGTTCCAGCTGAAGCAATCATCTCAGGATTTTCTCTAGTGTCTAGGACTATGTCCTTTTCTATAATTACCACCAAAGCTTTAACCAAATTCTTAGAGAAGCATTTCCTCTTTTTTACCTAATCTTATGGATGAACTGATCGAAGGAGAGTCGAGTTAAGTCCATTACCTCATCTTCTCTTTCCTCTGAGAGGCCGAGATCTGATAAGGGAAAATGACCACTAGTGATGGGAGTGGATGGGGGAAATTCTAGTGGGGGCAGGTCGGTCCGCTCATCAAGGTGTGGTTGTTGCATCCCAATATTCTTGGCTTCCCTACTCATTCCCCCTTGATGCCTTCTCTCTTCCTCCTCTTTCTCTTTCCTTTCTGCTTCCTTCCTTTACCTCTCTCACTCCTCTTGCTTCCTACGCTCCTCCTCTACAACGTGATCCTGCCTCATTCCTTCCTCTTCTTCTTTTCTTCTTTGTTCTTCAACTATTTTCTGTTATTATTCTATTTTCTTAGTTCATGCCTCCTCTTCTTCCTTTCATCTCAATTCTTCTTTTTGTATCCTTCGTTTTTATTCATCTTGCTGCTTTCTCCATTTATCTTCTTCTTTTTGTTGGCCTGAGGTGCCTTGTGAAATCTTGAGTTCTTCCTCCCTCCTCCTCCTAAGCTCTTGTTTCTATTTTTCCAGGAAAGCATTCCTTTGTTCTAAGGTCCCATTGTTCCCTTCTCCTTCTTGATTGGTCAAAGATTCCTCGATCGTCGTGTTCTTCGGTTTCTTTGACTTGGAAGATGACCCTCCTGTCTGCATCTTCCTTTTCATGGTCGTGGACCTTTCCTGCAAACTCATGTTCTCTTGGGAATGTCCTTTTTCTCTTCTTCCTCTTCTGGCTCTTCACCTGGGCCTCACTTCCTGTCTGTGTTGTACCAATTTATTACTTCATCTTCAGGGGTTGCCTCTGATACCCTCTGTGTGTTGATAATACCAATTGAAATGGGCCTTCTTACAGTGGGTTGGTACAATTCTCTAGGACTGAAAGTGTAGATGTACGAACCAAAACCCTTTAATCTGTTCGGCTTCTACCTCCACCTCCTTAAAATTTTCAACCGTGTAAGCTCTGATAGTAAGAGGAAGGGTCGACGAGGACTTCTTCTTCCCTTTTCTTAGTGTCTTCGAGAATCAACCATAGTAGCATACCTCTTGCAATAACAAATTATCGGTGAAAAACCTTGGAAGCGCATGGGGAGGATTGAATGAACCTTGATTACTGTTTCCATGGCTCTCCTCAACATGCAGGGAAAATATTTCCTATGTAGACGCAGGTATAGAGAGGTGATAAATGCATCTGATATGATATCAAGGTCCTGCTTGTACTGATGAGTCCCAGAAGATCCATAACTTCTTGTGAATATGGCCCCCAGTCAATCGTTCTAGTTGTGGGGCCATCGATCAATTTAACATCTAGCAAAAATAGCATCCAATAAGTACAATGCCATATAAAATTCGGATGCTAGTCCTTCTTCTAGAACTTGTGTCATGCTTATGTGTTCCCTCAATGTGACCCCAGTTGAATATAGTATCGTTGGTGGCGAATGAGTGCATTAGGGGGACCCACATTCCACTCAAAGTGCTGACGTCTGATCTCCCATATAATCGATACATCATATATGTTATGAGGCGATAGAATTTTCGGAGGCCCTCTATTTTGTACTCTTGCTCCTTCTTTCCTTTGAACTTAGAGGGCTCTTGCCTCCGCCCCCTTATCGTGTCCCAGATTGGAAAATCTTGCATTGCTAACCATCGAGTGTTGAAGGATTCCTCCTTCTATGGTAGCCCACAATATACCTCAGTGTCTTTGGAAAATATATTGGTGAATGCTTTCCCAAAGTGATCTCTTATTACCCACATAGTAGAATTTGGGATGTGCAAGATCTATTAAACGACTTCCCCACACGGGAAGATATGAGGGTGTGCTACGACTTGGTGTAAATTTGACCTCTTGATGTTTATGTACACTTGGAAATCTTCTCGGTCCTCTGGGATGTCACGATTCAAGAACTCAACATAAACATCATACCATGTCATTTTGGTACTTCTACTTAAGACACAAGTCGTATCCACGCAGATAGGTGTTGGTTAGGGACTTGATAGCCTTCCTGCACAATGACCTCCAGACTCTTTTATCGTCTTCTAATGATCGAAGGCCCCATATCACTTGAAAGTGAATAGATTGAAATGCAGTTGAGTTCCACGTCCACAGTACCTAACATGTTAAAAAAAAAAATCCACGATAAGATAGATGGCATGAATGCAGCAATATGATAGTAAAATTGACTAATCCAAACCACTCAAGGCCCGAGAGGGTGTGGGTAGTAGAGCCGCCAACCATGAGGATCACACAGAGGATAATGGAGACAATTTGTGACTTGTGGGACTTGAGTGGTAGGTCGCAGGGGTCATAAAAGTATAAGGCACAACCTTTGCGACTAGGTAGCATGGTCGCTGATCATGAAATCGCAAGTTCGAGAGGTCACAAAGTGGAAAAGTTGTGATTTCACGAGGTCGTGAACACAGAAGGCCACAAAGTCGCATTGGTCGAAAGTCGCACTAGGGCACTTGTCACGAATTTACCCAGTGCGACCTCCGTGCGCACGACAAAAATGGAGGATAATTTGATGTAATAACTCAAGTTTAGAGGCGCTTATGAGCTTGGGGAAGATGGAAAAGAGGGGGAATAGGCTAATTGACTGAAGTCTCTACTTAGCTGGGAAGCACAAGGATTTTCTAGGTTAAACATGAAGCAAAATGGAGAACAAAAGGGCTCATGGTTAAACAATCAATAAATGAGTTAAATAAATCCTTCCTAGACTTAGATGAGGGTGAGTTGTAGGGTAGGTAAGCACATATGGTGATAAAAAATGATTACTCGAGGTGAGAACAACTTACTTAGATAAAACTACTCTCCTATTGGGCAGTCAAACACCCTCGAGAGCTCCATCATGCTAGTCCAATGCCACCAGCGTGGGCCTCCTATATATAAGAAGTCGCATTTGTGGGCTATTAATGAGGTCGCTGGGTCGCAAGATCAGGTGAGTTCCTCCTGTGGCATTGGTGTGACCACGCGACTTGAGGGGGTCGCTAGTTTGCATGGGTTGCACATTTGTGTTTTAAGCGGGTCTGCGACCTATGCTAACTTGCGACCTATTTCTAGGTCACAAAGTAGCAAAGTGACATAAGTCACGAGTTGCAAGTTTCAAAGGGCATGCGAGTTTTGAGACCTTGCGACCTCTTCCTGAGTCGCAAAGTCGCAAAGTTTATGGGAGGAAAATTCGAGGACGTTGCGACCTATGCGGCCATACTTAGGCCAAACAAACCAAAACAAACCAGGAACTAATGATTTTCTGACTTTAATCTTGAAATTTAAGGGGCGAGGGAGATGACCCAGGCCTGTATGCGCTAACAATGGGGAGCTTCTGCTAGCATCAATCTCACCGAAGGTGCAGGGGTTCTAAAATTTCAGACGGGTGCCAAAATTCGGAAGGTAGTTGTAGAAGCTACAACAAAACCCAAGGGATTAATACTAAAAACCCAAGGGGATAATATTAAATCCAAGGGACAAATATTATAAACCTAAGGTATATAAATCCTAAGATAAATATTATAAACACATGGTTGATTTTCATATTAAGACAAATCGTATCACAATGAGATGTTAGACCATTATTGATTTACATATCGAGACAGATTTTTTCACAATGAAATGTTAGACAATGGTTGACCATGGTTGATTTTCATGTCGAGACAATCTTTGTCACAATGCAACATTCGACCATGGTTGACAATGGTTGACCATGGCTGGCTATGATTGACCATGATTAACCATGATTGATATTATAAACCCAAGGGAATAATAAACCCAAAGGATCAATATTATAAACCTAAGAGATTAATACTAAAACCCAAGGGATTATGAACCCAAAAAAATAATATTAAACCCAAGCGACAAATATTATAAAACCCACAGAATTTATATTATAAACCCTGCAAGGTATATAAACTTTATGATATTAAATACCCTCGAATAAAGATGGTTGGCCATGGTCAATCGTGGTTCAACAATGCATTATGACAATGATATAAACTCGATATTTCGCAAGCCATGGCAGTAAGCAATTCAAAAGATTCGATAATACATCGAAATTTAAAGACCTATCAAAACTTAGGTCCTTCAATTTTTGCGAGAGAACTAGGCAAAACATATTCATTTGTTTTCAATTACTTTTTTTTCTATTTTTTTTATTGATACTATAATAATTTATTTTTAAATATAATAATTTTTTGTTTATTCTATTTTTATGAATGAAATAATAATTTCAATTTTCTTTTTTAATAGTTTTTTACTTTTTCTATTTTCTTAAGGATGGATAATAATTTTTAATGGGGGATTTCAATTCTATATTTTTTTATTATTATTTTTTTGTATCTCTTCTATTTTAATATCTTAATATTATAGATAAAATTATCACTAATAACGTTTTATTAAAAAAAACTATATACATTTTCCATATCTATTTTCGATAAATCCCATTTAATACAACGATTTTCAAATAAAAATATGAGTGTGTAGAAACAAATCTGTATCATGATATAAATCTATTGTACATTCGTATTACGTTAATCGTCGTTAAAAATTTCCCTAATGCTTTCATTTTGATAAATAAAAGAAATGGTTGTTAAAATTTGCCGAAGCTTTAGTACTCTTTGGAAGCCATTGCACACAAAATTAAGGGAAACAGAAAAAAAAACATATATAAATAAATTCAATTAAATCGAACAACACGTATCTGGATACGAATTTATTGCGGTCAATTCCAGCTGATTATTTAATACTCATTCTAACCCATTGATACTGAAAATTCAAAGCAGTCGAATAATATTTAGCAGGAAATTTAGAGAAACGGAAAAACATCTATCCAGGTCTGAAGTTATTTATTTGTTAATTCTTACTTATTTATTTGTACTCATTCTTACTTGCTGCTACAGGAAATGTATCGCAGATAATTCAGATGGTTGGTTAATATACAAACAGAGAGAAAAACTTTTCAACCGCGACAGTCATTTTATGAATTTTTAAACAAATAGTGATTGTGGAATCACAAAAATCTACCTCCGAGAGGATTATACTTGGATTGAGTGCTCAACTTCCAACGATATTTTCACCACTTCGTACTCGAGAAATAACACATCTTTTTAATTGCATTCGACAGTCTGTGTGTAAATACCGCTAACAGATTAAAAAAAATGAATCTTACATAGATTCACATGGATTTGAGCGAAAACAGATAACAAAATCTTAATTTTCGCATTTTTGTGCCTGAGCGATAGCATCACTAATCACATTCGGTGCTGAGTGACGTGGGGCATCATTTAATGACAAAAAAATGGATTAAATTAAAAGGAAACACATATATATATATATATATATATATTATTCCTTTTTGGGTAGTGTGGTTATCTTTAATTTTTAAATTAATATTTTAGATAACTATTTTATTTTATTTTATTAATTTTACATGAATTTTAATTTATAATAAATTTGAATAATTATAATATAGATCGTTATTTTAATATTTTTTATTCATTTATATAATTTTTTTAATTATTGAGTTGCTATACATACATGCTTTATTAATTAATTTAGAGATACATGTTTTAATAATTAATTTACCATATATATAAAATGAAAAGAATAAAAAAAAATTAAATTTTTGAATTATTTTTATGAAAAATATATAAAGTTTACCCTATATTCAATCTATTTTTTTAAATATAATTTAAATTAAAAAATTAAAAAATATATTAATTAATTCAATTTAATAAACTATATAATTAGTTAAATTTCAAATAATATTTTAACATTTATATAAATATCATATAGCATATTATAAACAATTTTAAATAAAACTATATATTAAAAAAAAATCACATTTTACATAGTAAGAAAATGAAAAAATTCGAATTATTTTTATGAAAATCATATAAGTTTACCATGTATTTAATCTTTATTTTTTAATATAATTTAAATCAAATTTTAAAAAATATATTAATTAATTCAATTTAATTTAATAATTTAAATTATCTCATTAGTTAAATTTCCAAAATTTTCAACATTTATCTAAATATCATATAACATATTATAAATAATTTTAGATAAAACTATAACGGATATCTTTCATTTAAGTAAATAATTTCATATTTCTACCCCCCATCGAGGTGCTATCTATCCATGCAAGAGGCACGACACGGAGATAGGGCCAGGGTACATGGCAGAGGCATCTGTAGGCCATCACACCAAAATCGAGGATGACGAGTGCACATAGGGATGGACGGCTCCACCCACGGAGAGTTATGAAGGCATTAAGTACTAATGCAGAATAGTCGGGCATGGTAGGTGGGTTGTCAGGAATTTTTTGGGGTAAGTGTCGGTGTGTGCAGTGGGAAAGAGCTATGTACATTCCCCTCACCAACCTCAAGTTGTTTGTCTTCAGCCGCGTGCAGAGTTACAATGAGCAGTTTAGCGGTTGGGGGAGAGCTTTGCAACCTATAGTGTATCGTTGCCAAGGGTATGTATCCAATTCTCCATTCATAATTTCGATGAAATGAGTCTCTGGGTTTCGCTCCATGAAAAGGAATATTCTGGTTTTTCTGGATTATCTATACCGGGTTCATTATATTGCAATGTATTACCTGTGTCTTGTAGTTAAATCCCCTTGCACTATTTCCATGCAACATGCTTCTGGTTTTGTTTCTAGCTCCTTGGATTGTATGTTTAATTGTAGAACTTTGGCTTCCTGGGAGTTCGAAATTCTCACCGCGGATAGCCTGGAATTGGTCGATTTAAGGGATTTTTGTGTTCAGTACTCCAGTGAAGGAGCTTTGGTAGGAATGGAGGTTATTTATTCTCATACGAAAGGAATAGCTTTGAAGTTTGTTGCTTTTGTCTGTTCAGATTTTTACTTAGATTCAATATGGCGTTATTGGCTTTGTAAACCCTACTATGGTATTGCATGGAGTTGTAAGGACCTGACAGGTTATTGTATGGACCTTGCATGCCATTGTTACGTTCTACATTCTGCCCAATTTGGGCGCTTTGTTCTTTCCTCGTCTCTGCATGGATCCAGTTTGTACTCTAATCAATAGTGTTGGGAAATAGGTTGCATGGCCTCTAATGATGTTAATGTGGGTGGTGGAAACACTGTAAAGGGTAGTAACATAGGTTCGGGTGGTCAGTGGGTCAGTCATGTTGGTTTTTTTTGTCACTTTTCTTATTTAATTAATTCTCAGATTAAGGGTATCATTATCAGTAAACATGGCGGGATTATCTGGGTCTAGGCTAGTATGCGAAAGAGGAACTTGGTCTGTAAATCTCTACATAGGGAGTGGTTTTCTATTGTCGCTAGTTGTTCTGATCGAGTGGAGTTGTATATTTTTAATTTGAGTCCTTTGAATCTTCCAAAGTTGCAGTCATTGTATGCCGATGAGCGTAACCAGGCCCGATTAATCTATCATTGTGTTTATCTCTCGGGCTGCTTTAATATCGTCATGATGTGTACTTTTGCAGGTCTTCCAAGAAATTATTTCCAACAAAGAAACTTGTTGGAAGACCGGAATTTGAAAAGAATGGTGAAATCCCAGTCGATAAAGAAGGATGCAAAGGAAAAAGGGAAAGACAAAGTTCCAAAATCTGCCGCAGCCAAACGTGGCAGAAAATTTGGCAAAGAGGTGATGGAGAACATGTTCCAAACATATTTGGATGGCACACCATGCTACATTAAGTCATTGATTCACGAGTGGGAGCAGGATGCAAGGGCCAAGGAATAGGAGGAGGCTAACATGGTTGAGGAAGAACTAAATCCTATGATTACGGACTCGGGTAATACTCATAGCAGATTATCCTTATTTCATCACTCAATACACACCTACTGGATACTGAAATTCATTTTGGTTAAGGAAATTGTTTCTGTCCAATAGATTGGGGGAGACACCAAAGCAACCTCAAACCTATAAGATATCTGCAGGGCCATACAGGAAATTAACTTGTGCTAGCATCACCAATGTGTCCAATTGGGGAGAATTGAGAAGCAACTCCAAAGTATGCACCAGGTTGACATGCCTCGCTCCAATGTGAAATATCTAGCTCCTATAGAGTCATCTGATGAGTGATAATCATTATTTCTGTTTTTGGTTATGATAGCGGATAACATTTAATTTTTCTATACGTTTATGCAAGGAACAATTGATACTATTTACTTAAAGATAGTAAGGGACAAATTAAAGATGTTTATGTTCTCGATGGCCTATAACTCTTGAAGATGACCAACAGACCTGGTTTCCTACGGGCAGGTTGAGGCTTAAAGTTGTAACATGCATTTTGATTTTTTAATAGAAAATAAAAAGGATCTACTAAGTTTCCAAAAAAAAAAAACATATTTCTATATTCTAAATTTAAAAAATAATATTTCTATCATATAAATTAAAAGTGACTTAGTGTACTACTGATTTTTGTAGATTCAAAGGAGGTTTATACATTTGAATAAGTCACTCCCTAAATGTATATAACAATGTGATTATTTATCTAGTTGTGTACAGTGTAATTTTCTATTATATTTTATTTATAAAGTCATGATTTGATTGATTATCCACGTATCGATGACGACCCATCGTCACATACACATCTGAAATGTTGGGTGCATTATTTTTTTGTAAGGATGCATCATCTTCACATATGATGCCATGTTATTAGAGTCAAACATCCTAGCAGTCTAGCCTCTCGTTCTCCACATTTTATTCTCAGTGCATTCATTTTCAAACTCTTTTAAAACTCTTTTAATAAGCATAGAAATTTTTATCACGCTTAGTTAACATCCTTCCCTTCTTGCACCAGGGGCTGCATAATGCTTACGCCTATTAACAGCATCAAGTTTGAAAACCATGGATCTAAATCATATTCGTCATGTTCATTGCATCTTCATAGTAATGAGTGTTTATTATGTCTTTAAATGAAAAAGTGAGGAGTTAATTGTTGCAAGGGAACGAAGTTTCCATGCACTGTTAACATGCAAAAGTGATATTGCCTAGTGAAAAAATTTAAGGTTTTCATTTGTTTCATAAAATAAACCTAATTAACAAATAATAAATAAAATGTATTATGAAACTATTAGTATAGTATCTATAATATTTCCTAGACATCCAATTGAACTCCATAAACAAGGCACCAACTATCTCATCTACATAATTAGCCATTAGAATTCATATTTCTAAGAATTGTGAGCATAATTTTAGTATCTACTCTTTCTTTGAAATTTCTTTTTGGGCTCAAAGAATGCTGGAGGAGAAACACCACCACCATCTCTTTCACCACTGCAAGATATATGGTGATGAGCAGGTGACAGAGAGCACAAATGGTAATGAGTAGGCAATGAGACACGTAATGTTTGATTCTTAAACTTTGTTGTTATGCGCCCATCATTATTGAAATTTTGGGGATGCTGATAACCTTTTTGAATCTTTGAATTTTCTCCAATCTTCCTCCCACTATTTCCATTTCCTCTATTTCCTTCGCACTACGTTCTCTGTTGATGGTGAGATTTCCCTCGTGATCCACCTGCACTTTAATCTTTTCTTTTATGAAACCTAAATAGACAAATCATTTATCCAGTTATCTCAAAAAGTTACTACAAACACAAAGAGGCAAGGTGATTTGTGTTTCATAAAAATGAAAAGGAAATAAAAACTATACATATTCCTGGAAAGCATTTACCATGGAGATTAAGGATGACGATGAGATCCTCAGGTGTTTCTTCAATGCATAGTTCAGGCTCGAAACAAAACAAATTGGCGGATGAAAGGGTCACTCTTGCACCTTAAATGCCATGCCATGAGTTTTTTCAATGCGTGTGCAAGGGTCAAAAACAAACAAGCCGACAGACATGAAAGGGTCGCTCTTCCACCTTAAACTCCATGCCATGATCACCATCTGCTAACCTCAAACAAATGGCTCTTCCACTTCTACATAGGGCCTCATCAAAAAATTAAAAAATATATTTACAGATTATAACTAGCAAGAGAAACTCCCTATGTGAAATTGGAGGTTGATTAGCTTATCAGACGAAGAACCTAGTGTCAATATAGGAAGCTCCTTTTCACAATGTGGCATTCAACCTGGTTGAGCATGCTTGACCATGATTTATTGTCAAATTGAGAGAATATTTGTCACAATGCAACATTGGACCATGACTAACCACAGTTGATTCTGATATTTAGAGAATATTAGTCAAAATGTGATGTTGGACCATGGTTGACCATGATTTAATTTGCAAAACATGGTTGACAATCATTGATATTATAATCCCAAGGAAATAATAAACCCTAGGCATTAATACTAAAAACCCAAGGGATTATAAATGTAAGGGAATAATATTAAACCCTAGGAATGTGAACCCTTATATTATTAAATCAAAGGGATTTATATTATAAACCCAAGGGATTAATAAACCCTAGGGATAAAAA
The DNA here is from genome assembly GCA_034641835.2 of Pinus albicaulis. NCBI lineage: Eukaryota > Viridiplantae > Streptophyta > Pinopsida > Pinales > Pinaceae > Pinus > Pinus albicaulis. The sequence continues at coordinate 26,551 of JAXQQM020059599.1, forward strand.
TTATACACCCAAAGTACATAAACCCTAAGATAAATATTATAAGCCCTAAAATAAACATGGTTGACCATGGTTTATTTTCATATTGATACAATTCTTATCACAATGCGACGTTGGACAATTGTTGACCATGCTTGACCATTATTGTTTTTCATATCGAGATAATATTTGTCACAATGCGACATTGGACCATGGTTGACCATAGTTGATTTTCATATCGATACAATCTTTGTCACAATGCGAAAATGGACATGGTTCATTTTCATATTGATATATTCATTATCACAATGTGGCATTCGAAAATGGTTGACCATGGTTGACCATTGTTGGCTCTCATTGACCATAGTTGACCATGATTGATATCATAAACCCATGGGAAAAATTGCTAATTTTGGGCAACTAGGTCCAAAATCCATGTTGCACTACTCATATTATGATGGTCATATTTTTTTTGGATTCATATTTCAGAGAGGTGCAAGATTTATCTAAAGATCATCTTATTTGGATGAGAAAAACATATATTTTGAATTTATTTTCAACACATGTGCAAGGTCGACTAAATTTGTAATGTAGGTTCACAAGCCTAATAGTTGTGTCACACACCCTCACTGATGGATATAAATTAGAGATACTTGGAGGTCATTTTCTCATCAACTCATCACACATCTTTCATTGTGATCTGATTGGTTCGATAGCCTTTTTTAGCCTCTTCCTTCACATGTGCGAAGTTTAAAGATCCGTTTTCTACGGATCTATTTAGGGCTGAATTGCAGAAGTGTTGACCAGAGTTGATCATGGTCAACCCTTGGTCGTTTGACCTTAAAACCCTGCCAAAATTCCTATTTTGAGAGGTCGTACTATTGGGCACTAAAATTGAGGAAAACATAGTTGTTTGACCAAAGCCCTAATATATAGCGTTGACTTTTTGTTGCTGTCTTGCGTTTATTTTTTTGCATTGACTTTTTGGTTGAACAACTTTAACTTGTGATGAGCTGTCTTTGAGGGTTGTGAGTGTAACACTTGGAAGGTTGGCTAATATAGAAAGGATTTGATGGCTGAAGCATCCTGTTGACTGTCGTAATGCTCAATATCTCACATCTTTGTTGGACAAGAAGAATTGTAAATATGATCTATATTATTGGCTTCTCTTCTATTGATATATTATTGTGTTCGATCATCATTTTACTTTCATGTTTATGTGATTGCTATATTGTATCTGGCCTAATAAATATTGAAGTAAAATTGCATCAAGCATAAAACACCATGGTTATCTAAATTCAACATGGTATCAGAGCTAAGGTGAAGACAAAATCCAAGCTTGTGTTAGAAGCAATCACTAAACGAAGGAATCCTATCAAGGACAAATGGCCTTCTCAACCTACAAGGGTTTCAAGGTTGATGATAAATTGATTGATAAGTCTGATTATCATGCATGAAAGATGTCCTTGGATTAGGTTCGAGAATATCAAGATGTCATGGACTATCTATAGGGGAAGATTTAAGAGCCTCCATCAAATGCAGCTTCTACCACAAAGACGAAGTATAGAAAAGGGGAAATTAAAGAAAATATGATTATCTGGGATTCTATTCATAAGCACTTGGTTTCTTACATTTCTGAGCTGAAAAAATCTAAAGAGATGTATGATAAGTTGGTTAGCATGTTCAAGGCTGGTAATGCTAATCAAATCCTTTTCTTCAAGAATCAATTGAATAATATCAAGAAGGGAAAGGATGAATCTATTCAATCCTATTTTATGAGGCTCGCTAAAATTAGGAATAACCTCCTAGCTATTGGGGAAGAAATATCTAATCGAGAGATGGTTCTTATTGCACTTGGAGGTCTCCCCTGTGATTGGTATGTATTCAATAGGTCACTATTCTTAAAAATAATGTGATTCCTGATTTTGATGAAATATTGACGAAATGCACTCAAGAGGAAACAACAATGATGGAATATTACTCTAATGGAAATGGAAGTGACCCTATTGCCTTCACTACTCATGCAAAGAAGAAGAACCATGGTGGCCCAAGAAATCAAAACCATGGTAGAGCAGGGCCCAAAGGAAGGAAGGGAATATATTACACCTGTAACAAGTCTCGTCACTATGCAAGAGAGTTTCCCAATAGAAGGAAATATCCCTGGGATTATAAAAACAACAACTCGAGAGGAAATGGTAGGAAAAAAAGGTTCAAAGGAAAAAGGAAGGCTCCCTTTGATCGTAGTGGAAATGGGAAACCTTTCAAGAGGTCAAGAAATTCCAGTAGTGCTTCAAGGCACTTCACTGGTTATAAAGAAACCCTCTCTGATTTGGTTGAGAAGGATACCAATCTAGAAATTATCCTTGGAGATAATGCCACCTATCCTGTGAAAGGGAAAAGAACTGTGACCCTCCATCTATCTCAAGGTCAAGTCCTCCAATTACAAGATGTGTTGTACGTACTTGATTTGATGAAGAACCTTGTGTCCATTTTGGAAATCAAAGACAAAGGGTTTAAGGTGGAATTCTTTGATGGTAAGGTACTTATCTAGAAGATGAACTTCAAGGAAGCTCTTTCAATTGGTTTTAGAGTTGATACACTCTACCAGGTTGGAGGAAGTGCATCAGGGGCTATGTCATGTGATACAACTCTTCAAACAGAGTTATGGCACTGGAGGTTTGCATACCTTCATTACAAATCCCTTCCTGAAGAAAGGAAGGCGGTGACAAGGATGCCCGAATTTAGAGATAATCATGAATGTATTTGTCAGGGTTGTGCCGAAGGAAAGCATACAAGGGGACCATTCCCCTCAAGTGTCACAAAGAAAACTGATATCTTGCAGTTGATACATTCTGTCTTATCTGGTATGCTGCCCATGACAACCTTGGGAGGATGTTCCTATTACATGAATTTTACAGATGACTTCTCCCTCAAGACCTGGATATTTGTTTTGAAGAAGAAGAATGAAGCATTCAACTGGTTTCGTACCTTCAAGGCCTTGGTGGAAAATCTAACTGAGAAGAGAATCAAAGTTTTGAGGACCGACAATGGGACCGAGTATGAGTCAAATGAGTTTAATGACTTTTGTAGAGAAGATGGCATTAAGAGGGAGACCACAATTGCATACACTCCTGAGAAAAATGGTGTGGCTGAAAGAAAGAACATGTCTATTGTGGAAGCTTCCCGTGCCATGCTATGTGACCAAGGTCTTCCAAACTATCTATGGGGAGAAGTTGCGAACACTGCTCTGTACGTTCAAAATAGATGCCTGCATTCTTATCTGGACTCCAAAACTCCCGAACAAGTTGTTTAGTCGTGGATTTAGTGTTCCTAAATTGATAGAATAAATTATCGACCAGGGCTAGTAAAATGATGAAGTGTAATGCACTATATGTGCCTAAGTATCCCTTTTTCTTACTTCTTTGTTTTTAGTGTTTTATTGATGTTTTGGGGTTTTTATGTTTGATTCCTAGTATGCTACTCTATGCTAAAAATATGAAGTTAAATCTATGTCAAGAGGGAGAAAAGGAAATGTTAATAAATGAATTAAAATAGAGTTTATTTGCAAGTTCTGTTCCTAACTAGAAAATGATGAAAACAGAGAGTCATAATCCATGGATATTACAGCTTCTAAATGAACATTCATGAAATGAAAATTAACTCAAAACACTACAACTTAATCTAATTCATTTAGTTAGATATTTGTTGGAAGAGCTTGTGAAAAAGATTAATTCTAATGCAATGAGGATCTCCTAAAACATAAAAGGAAATACTGAAACAAACAGTAACTTAGAACATTACAGTGAAATCTCATTCATTTGATAGAGGTTTATTGGAAGAGCTTGAGAAAAAGATTACTATAATGTAGTAAGGATCTCCTATGAAATGCTGAAACAACTTATAACATTACAACTAAATCTCATTCATGAGTTAGAGGTTTATTGGAAGAGATTTTGAAAGAGATTAATCATTCAGAAAGCAATCTAAGTAAGGAAATATGACAAAACAGAATTGAAAATGACTTATCTAGAAAACATGTAAAACCTCCTCAAATAGCAGGGGCCCTCTGCTACCAATTCGGTGTAATCCTTAGCTCCTTGAAGATGTGATCAAAACAACATCAAAGAACTAAACTTCTTTATTGATAAACTCACAAATCTACATCCCATTCCATATTAAGCTTTGTTACAAGACACTCTATAATCCTTTCTCTTCTTCTCCTATTTTTCTCCACCCTTGATAGGAAAAAGCTTCCCCTATTTATACAAAAATATGAGAAGTTATCTCATTAATGAGAGTCCATGAATCTCTCCCTCTATCTCTAGAGTTACAATCAAAATAGGAAATGATAAGACACATGTCTTTTTAGAGTTTCAATAAAAATAAGAAATGAGACACATATCTTCTTAGAGTTTCAATACAAAAAGAAAATGAGACACATGTCCTCATGATCCCATGATCTTCTCCACTCAAATTCGAATTTGGTTTTGGGAGGCCACATAAAGGTCTTTTAGAAGCTTCCTTTTGACCTACACATGTCAAAAAACTCATAACACATATATAGATATATGAAACTATGTTAATTTTCTAGTTTCTAATCATAAATTCACTTTAAATACATAAAATAAATAACTTTGGAAAACAAGGATCCTAACTCATATATTTATGAAAATGGTTACTTGATGTAGGGTTTTAGGTCAAATGGCTATGAAATAAGAGCTAAATGGTTATGACATAATGGAAATATGTATGAATATGGAAAATACTTTTGAGACTCAACACAAGTCTTCCCCTATCTAATAAACCTGGACAAACATGATTTAGAGTTTTTGGTTGTCTTGTTTACTTTCATGTGTCGAAAGAAAAGAGAAGCAAGCTGGATGCTTCTAGAAAGAAGGGAATGTTTGTGGGCTACAGTGACACTTCGAAGGCATATAGAATATATGTGCCTAGTCAAAGATAAGTGGAGATATGCCACGATGTCACCTTCGATGAAGATGTTGCCCTCAAGAAAGTGAGAAGTCTTCCTAGCTCCAAGGAAGACAAATAAGATCAAGAAGCAGGGACGCTGGAAGAGCCGAAGGATGAAATGATGCCCGATGTTGAAGGACCTGTGGATACTATTGATCCACCTCCTTCAAATAAGAGAATACCCTCATGGCTCAGGGATACTCTCACAGATGCTGAGAGACATATTGCCCCAAGGGGGACATTTTATGAAAGCAAGAAGCCGAATAGATACCAAGTGTATCTAACAACCATGAGTACGATTGTACAATATGAGCCTAGATCATTTGAAGAATCCATAAAGAATCAAGTTTGGAAGGATGCTATGCATGAATAATATGAGTCCATTATGAAAAATGATGTCTAGGAAGTGGTCCCAAGACTGGAGGAAAAATCCGTTGTCAGCTTGAAATGGCTCTATAAGATCAAGCACGAATCTGATGGAAGTGTTGAAAATTACAAGGCAATATTCATTGCCCGAGACTTCTCTCAAAAGGAAGGCATAGAGTATGATGATATATTTGCACCTGTCGCCCACTATACCACCATCCGAACTATTATTTCCCTTGCAGCAATGCAAGGATGAAGTCTCCATTAGATGGATGTGAATATCTCTTTTCTGCATGGTTATATAAAGGAAGAGGTGTATGTGGAGAAACCTTTGGGATTTGAATTCCAAGATAGAGACACCTATGTATGCAGGTTGAATAAATCCCTCTATGGGTTGAAGAAATCCCCCAGGGCTTCATACGAGAGGATAGATAGCTACTTGATGAAGTTGGGCTTCACTCGAAGTAATACTGATCCAAACCTTTATTTTAAGGTTGATAGAGAAAGGCCTCTCATTTTGGTTCTCTATGTGGACGATCTCTTCCTGATAGGTACTGACCCTCTCATTCATTAGTGTAAGAGGGATCTAGCTTCCATGTTTGAGATGAATGACCTAGGACTGATGCACTATTTCCTAGGCTTGGAGGTCTCACAAAGGCCAGGCGAGATTTTCCTTTCTCAAGGAAAATATGTCATGAAGCTGTTGGAGAGATTTGGTATGGTGGACTGTTAGTCTGTGTTGACACTAATGGAACTCAACTTCAAGTTGTGTGGAAACGCTACTGGGCCCGTGCTAGCAAATCCTATCCAGTATTAACAACTCGTGGGGGCCCTGATGTTCCTAGTGAACTCTCGTCCGAACGTATCTTTTACAGTGAAAACTTTGAGTCAACATATGGTTGACCCTCATCATTTTCACTAAAATGGTGCCAAGAATCTATTGAGATATATTGGGGGCACAATCAGCCATGAGTTGAGATACACTGCCTGGACTTTGAGACTCCATGGATATACTTATGTCGATTAGGCTGGCAATGTAGTGGATCGTAAGAGCAGATATGAAGGTTGATTCACCTTGGGTTCTGCTTCAATATCTTGGATGAGCTAGAATCAGAAGTCGGTGGCTTTGAGCACTGCTGAGGTTGAATACATTGCAGTGAGTATGGCCTGTTGTGAAGTTGTTTGGTTGTGAAAGATCTTCAGTGAGATGTTTGGGAATGTGCTAGATACCATTGTTATCCTTTGCGATAACTAGAGTGGGATTCATCTTTCTGAGAATCTGTGTTCCACTATCGATCCAAGCGTATTTATATTAGGTACTTGTTTATCCGAGATCTAGTACAACGAGGTGACATAAGTCTTGATCATACAGGAACTGATGAGCAGTTTGTAGATATTCTCACAAAGCCCCTGTGGAAGGTAAACTTCCTAACCTTCCGTGAGAAGCTTAGAATCATGGAAAGACCCTATTCTCAGGGTCCTTGTTGAGTTGGACTATGAGCTCTAGGAGCTCCAGGGGGCTTTGGGATAGCTTCTTGGAGTTATAAGAACATATGGGGGTAGGCTTGTCGAACCTTGTTGTGCTTCTGCCCCACCGTTATGATATTGAGTTGGTTCATCTCTCTTTGATTTATGCCCCACACGCATCGTACCCATGGCGTTTCAGAATCATGGGAAGTACCTCTCATTTGGCCAATGAGGTGGGAAATGCGGATAGAGACCAATAGGAAGACCGATGGACGCATCGAAGATTGTCGTGCTCTCTATGTCTAGGATGGCATGTGTCCAACACTTTAATCTATGATCAAGTATGATGAGGTTCTTACCTCTAAACTGACTTCGGGTTAGTATGTGACTCTTTATGAGTCTATTGAGGTTTTATCCTCTAAATTGACTTCGGGTCAGTAAACTAACTTCGGCTTAGTATGAGACTCTTTTTTAGTCCAAGAGAGGTTTTAACCTCTCAGATGACTTCGGGTCAGCTCAGTGTGATGTCTTTGTGACTCATATTTTTTTTTTTATCTGAGAACAAGAGCCAACAAAGAAAGTTACAAAAAGATGACACACGATGTTGGGTGAAACTACACGATGGTACTAATGGATGGCACTTGTGGACAGATGTAGTTCTCCCTAGTTGAGAGTGAGTGTTAATTTTGGGAAACTAGGTCTAAACTCCATGGTGCATTGCTCATATGATGATGGCCATATTTTTGTTGGATTCCTCATTCGGAGAGGTGCAAGGTTTATCTAAATATTATCTTGTTTGGATGAGTAGAACATATATTTTGAATTTATTTTCCACACATGTGCAAGGTTAGCCAGATTTGTAATGTAGGCTCACAAGTGTAATATATGTGTCACACACCCTCACTGATGGATATAAATTAGAGAGACTTGGAGGTCATTTGTTCATCAATTCATCACACATCTCTCATTGTGATATGATTGGTTCGAGAGCCTTTGGAAGCCTCTTCCCTTCACACGTGTGGAGATGAAGGAGCTATTTTCGGTGGATCTGTTTAGGGCTCAATTGCAGAAGCGTTGACCAGCATTGACCATGGTCAGCCCTTGGCTGTTTGACCTCCAAACTCTACCAAAATTCTGATTTTTAGAGGATGTACTGCTGGACACTAAAATTGAGGGAAACAAAGTTATTTGATCGAAGCCCTAATCTACAACGCTCACTTTCTGTTGTTGTCCTGCGTTGACTTTCTATGTTGAATTTTTGGTTGACCAGCGTTGACCTGTGATGAGCTATCGTTGAGGGCTGTGGGTGTGACACTTGGAATGTTGGCTGATCTAGAAAGGCTTTGTTGGCCTAAGCATCCCGTTGACTGCCGTAACGCACAATATCTCATATCTTTGCTGGACAAGAAGAATTGTAAACATGATCTATATTATTGGCTTGTCTTCTGTTGATCTATTATTGTGTTCTATAAGCATTTTACTTTCATGTTTATGTGATTTCTATATTGTATCGGGCCTAATAAAGATTGAAGTAAAGTTGCATTGAGCTTAGAACACCATGGTTATCTAAGTTTAACAAAAATAAACCCAAGCAATTGATATTATAAACCCAAGGGGTTGTATTATAAACCCAAGGGAACAATAAACAAAAGGGATTAATACTAAAACCCAAGGGATTATGAACCCAAGGGAATAATATTAAACCCTAAGGGAATAATTATAAACACTAAAATAAACATGGTTGACCATGGTTGATTTTCATATTGAGATCATCCTTGTCACAATGCGGCGTTCGACCATGGTTGATTTTCATATCAACATAGTCTTTGTGACAACGCAACATTCGACCATGGTTGACCATGATTGACTGTGGATCACCATGTTTGATTTTATAAAACATGGTTGACTATGGTTGACCAAATTTGACAATAATTGACAATCATTGACCATGAGCATCGTATTGAGACAATATTTGTCATATTGCGATGTTGGACCATGGTTGAGACAATGAGTTATTTTCATATTGAGACAATATTTTTCACAATGTGACGTTGAACCATTTTTGACCATGATTAACTATTGTTGACCAAGATTGATTTTATAAAACATGGTTGACCATGTGACAATGTGACATTTGACCATTGTGGACCATGATTCACCATGGATGACCATGTTTTATTTTATAAAACATGGTTGTACATGGTTGACCAGAGTCATGATTGACCATGGATGACCATGATTATCATATTAATACAATCTTTGTCATAATCCGACATTGGACCATGGTTAAGACAATGATTGATTTTCGTATTGAGACAATATTTGTCACAATTCACCATTGGACAATGGTTGACCAATGTTAACCATGGTTGAACACGATTGATTTTATAAAATATGGTTGACCATGATTAACCATGTTTGACCATGGTTGATTTTTGTATCTAGACAATCTTTTTCATAATGCGATGATCAAAAATGGTTGACCATGATTGACCATGATTGATATTATAAACTGAGAGGAACAATAAACCCAAGGGATTGATATTATAAACCTAGGGGATTGATATTATAATCCCAAGGGAATAATAAATGCAAGGGATTAATACTAAAACCCCAGTGGATTATGAACCCAAGGAAATAATATTAAAGCCCAAGGGAATAATCATAAACACTAAAATAAACATGGTTGACGATGGTTGATTTTCATATTGATACAATTCTTGTCACAATGCAATGTTGGATCATGGTTGACCATGCTTAACCATGGTTGATTTTCATATTGATACAATCCTTGTCACAATGCAATGTTGGACCATGGTTGACCATACTTAACCATGGTTGATTCTCATATCAACATAGTCTTTGTGACAATGCAACGTTCGACCATGGTTGACCATGATACAACGTGGATGACCATGTTTGATTTTATAAAACACGGTTGACTATGGCTGACCAAGGTTGACCATGATTGAACATGATTGACCATGATTGACCATGAGTATGATATTGAGGCAATCTTTGTCATAATGTGACTTTGGACCATGATTGGGACAATGAGTTATTTTCATATTGAGACAATATGTAATCCATCCCCTATTCCAAGTGCTCATGGAGTTGTGTTATATAGAGAAGATGGTGTTGTTTTATTTGATGAGAAAACTTATAGAAGTACTGTGGGGAGCTTGATGTTTCTAACCAACACGAGACCTGATATTACATATTCAGTTTCACTTGCTTCAAGGTATATGAAAAATCAATCTGAAATACATATGAAGGCAGCCAAGAGGAATTTAAGGTATGTGAAAGGCACTCTAAATTTTGGTATTCATTAATACTCAGACTTAAAAGTTCAATCTTATTGGATTTAGTGATTAAAATTGGGGAGGTTATTGAACCCAATAGTTAAAAACAAGAAAGAAATCTATGAAACTGAATACCAAACTGAAAGATAAACACACACCGATAGGTAAATGCACAGATATACATGGTAAAACCTTGACATGGTGTCAAGGAAACCTCCACGGGGCAAGGGATTGGAAACTCTATTAATCAACAATAATTCTCCTCCACTTACAAGCCTCTCGGGCCATCCAATTTAACCTGGGCTATTTCGCTATTCTAACTTCATTTCGTTATACAACCAACTAACAAGTAATAAGTAAATTTTCCCAATTTTACATTATTTACATTTGTTGTCATATTTCAATAGAGGTAGCTTGGATGACCGTAAGATATGTAAAATGTTTCTCTTTTTGTTCTAGCTTGATTACATGGAGCTCAAAGAAGAAAAGCAATTTTTCCTTCTCATCCACAGAAGCGGATTATGTTGTAATTACCTCAACAGGTACACAAGCTCTTTGGCTCATAATTTTTTCGAAGAAATTGGCAAAAAGAAAATTCAGACTATAGTGACTTACTGTGATAATGTAAATGCCATCAAGTTAGCAAAGAATCTGGTTCATCATAGCAGGACAAAGCATTTTGACATGAAATATCATTTCATTTTGGATTTGGTGCAGAACAAGGATGTTGAATTGAAGCACATAAATGATAGCAGATATCTTCACCAAAGAAGTAGCAAAAGTTTAGTTTTGGGAACTAAGAGATAACATAGTAAGTCCTTATTAAGCATCAAGGGGGAGTGTTGGGGATAATGCTTAATCTTGTCATGTAATTGATGACACAATAGATTTTGTGCTTCAAAATTAGGGAAGCAAATTATTATGGTGGTCACTGCTCAAAATTAGGGTTCTGAACATTGGCAGTGTCACTAGATTTATTTGAGATGATTAGTGAGTTGATTGATAATCATATTAGTAATAGGATTATTATATGTATGTACTCTTTTGATTTGAGAATTACAGGAGGGTTGAGCTCATTGAGTGAGAACCACATATGTGTGTTCATTGGTTTTTATATGTTTTTTTCTTTTTTTCTTTTTCCTGTCTCAGTTATCTTGGTTTATTAGTTGGCTTAAAGAATAGGGGTCATTTTCATATTCTACATTTTTTCCCTACAAACTACCATTTGGTATTTGTTGATTGTTATGTGTTCAATGCTACAATGTACTCCACTTGTCCATCTCACCACCCTATATCCCCTCTTTACCTTCACAAACATTGTTCTCTTGTTGTGCTTCATCATTGTCTCTTCACCTTTTTAATCAATCTCTTCTATTCGTCTTCTATTTCTCTTTGGAAAAGTAAAAGTTACATATTGTCAATTATTATAGATAAACATGAAACTAAGTGATTTAGATTTAAATTTACATAATCCTTAAAAATACTTAAAAATATTTAATGAGATATGGGATGAAAATGGACCTTCTAAAATATCCATTTTCCATAAAATAATAAAATTCCTTAATTTTTAAACAACACAAACCCTTACTTCACTTTGGCTTTGACTTTCCGTTTCCCCTGCTTGGGGTAATATGCTAGTAAATTAGATATATATCGTGCACACAACAAAATTAATATAAGTAGCAATTACTTTACATGATATCATCATATGCAAGGCCCAAAAAATATACTGAATCATTTTCGTTTGATGTAATCACAACAAAGGCCTAATAAAAAAAACAATGTCCTGGAGCATGGCTGCTTGATTAAACCTAAATTGAAAATTTTTGATCGACAACTAACCCCATGAATATCCTTTTCATTATTGAGAACAATTTTTATTATTAAGAACAAATTTCATTCACTTTTGCTCTAATCCAAAAAGGTTTTCTACCTTCTTTTCGGTACGTTACCTGTGCGGCTATTCTAAATTTATTATAAAAAATTCTTGAATATATTCACAAAAATAAGAGCATAAGATAGGATTATCCCTTTTTTTCATATTTTTTAAAATATTATATTTATTTAAATAAAATAAAAAAATGTGCTTATAATGAAAAGCAGAAGAAATCCAAAAATAATTTATATTTATAAAAATTATATTAAAAATAAAAACTATTATTATTTTTTTTTATATTTTTTAAAATTTTATTTATTTATAATAAATTAATTATATTTAAGGGTGGTTGTGAATAATAATGGAAAAAATCTATTCAAGAACACGATCATTTGATTTGTTGTGAAGATATTTATGGTAACCGCAACAGAGAATGAATGAAAAAATCTATTCAAAAACACCGCGATCATTTTTTTGTTGCTCTTTACCTGATCTAATCACAGATCAATAATGACAGAAAGGTATTTAGGCGATCACTTCACAGCAACGTATAAAGCATCACTTCACAGCAACGTAAAAAAGATCTATTCAAAAGGGAACACCCTTTTCTTTGTTGCTCTTTACGTGATGTAATCACAACAACGAAGGAATGAAGAAATTCATCCGGTTCTTTGTTGCTCTTTATATGATGCAATCACAACAAAGAGCGAATGAAAAATCGATAGAGAGAACACGATCGTTTTGTTGTTGCAAACATATTTATTTATTTCTCTCATGTAATCACAACAAAGAACAAATAAAAAATATATTTATAGAATAGGATATTTTTTTTTTGTCAAGATGTTGTTATTCACTTGATATAATCACTAGTTTAGAACCATTTAACTTTCTCTCTATCATAGATTCATGGGTTAAATTTATATAATCCATGAAAAGCTGCTGTTAAATTTGACCCCTGAGAAATGTCAAAGTCATAGTCATAGGTGTATAAAAAAATAAAAAAATTTATAGATATATTAAAATCAGAAATTTATAGATATATTTTATATATATTTATGTATACATTGACTTACTCAAATTACATAAAAATAGAAATAAAATTCAGATTAAAAATAAATAAAATAAAATTATAAACAATTAAACTAAAATAGTCAATTTATCATAGATAGTTTTTGTACTCTACATTTTGAACATAATATTTTAAAATGTCATATTTGTATTTAAAAAATAATACAATATTATTTAATATAATATTTTTTATTTTTTTAATAAAATTGTTTATTTTTGAAGTGAGTGAAAATAAAATGAAATTAAAAATAGCTCTATGTGAAAACATTTTTATTTGATCAATGTAAAATTAAATTAATAAAAAAATAAAGTTGAAATAAAAATAACTTCATGTTATTGACTCATGGTATGACAATCCATGGCATTCAAGTGGAATATAGCATATTTAAAGGGGAACTTATATCCATCTTAACTTTGAATCTACTCAATCAAATCTCCTTTCACTCTAAAGAAGTTTGCATGTCAAGAGATTTGATCCCTCTAGGCCCTTGATAGCTCCATATTTAAGATGGATCTAGGTTGGTTGTAATGTTATGTAATGTGTTGTTTATCCCTAAAAATAAAAATCACACTATGTGAAAAAAATTTACTTGATCAAAATAAAATAAAATAAAATAATAAAAATAACATTAAAATAAAAATAATTTCATGGTATTGACACATAGTATGAGAACCCATGGTATTTACTTTGGTATTCATGTGGAACATACATATTTAAAGAGTAAAATTAAACCAACCTAGATCCATCTTAACTCAAGATCTATCAAGCAGAGAGAGAGATATCAAATAGCTTGTGACGCAAACTTCTTTTCACCCAGTGAAAAGAAATTTGAACCCTTTTGAGGCTTGGTGGATCCAAAGTTAAAATGTATTTACGCTGGTCACATTTTGTAAGCTTAGATGATGCTTGAGAAGTGGGTATGTTTTTTATGTTATACATTCCTAGATGAGGCTTTAGAAGTAGGTATGTTTTTTATCTTATACATTTTATTTTAAAATATTGTTAGGATTGGTAAATAATTCATTTCCCCACTAAGCTAGAGATTTAAAGATAATAGGGAAATTGACATTATGGATTGTGTGAGTTTCAAGATGATGTTTAAATATAAATAGTTATTTTCTTTATGTGAGTGAGTTATAGCTTAGTGAGAGTCTTTATATTCCAATTTCTTCAAAAGTCTATCAATATGTATTTGGTGAGTGAACATGATTACGCCTAATTTAATAAAATCTTCATTAGTTTTTTTATTTTATCACTATTCGGTCAAATATTTGATGTATGCTTCAAATTAAAAATCATTTGGACTATTGTTCCAACCCTATAATGTTTGAGTAAGAAGTACTAAACTTTCCTCAAGTAGAGACTTCACTTAAACTCAGGTAAGTTCGAGCAGATTAATATATCTGAATAATTTATACAGGAAAAATCTGATATATATATATATATATATATATATGGAGCCTAGACTTTTTTTTTAACAAAAGCTTCTTGTAATTTGCTCATAATGTTCCATTTCACGGAATATTTCCCTCCTCCATGGAATTATTGCAAGACGTGGCTCCTCCGTTAATTGAGCCTCATGAGTAGCAGACTCTTCTGTAGGAAAGGATTCATCTTAAGTTCAATCATCAACTAGCCTTTACTTTAATGAAAACCTTTATTAACAATATCTAATATCTACACGTTAAACATCATTTTAGAAAAATCTTATTAAACTAGCAATGGCACAATGTTTTTCACCCTAATCTCTTCAAAGTTTATCTACATTTGCATCAACATTTGTAGGTATACATTGTATTCTTCTTTTCTTTTCACTTAGATGAAACTAGTAAAAGGAAATATTAAAAGTGATATAAAGGTTCGTTTAAAAATGAGATCATAACCTAGAGGAATCAAATCTGTGAAAGTGAAAATCTTTCCTCAAATTATTCATTCAAAGTTATTAAATAATATTAATAATTTAATATATTAACATTAATATTATAATATATTAATATTATATTTAATAATAACAACAATATTAATATTGTAACATATTAACATTAATATTAGATTTAATAACCACCCTAGATCTATCTTAACTCCTGATATATCAAGTGTCTAGAGGGATCAAATCTCTAGAGTTGATAGATCCTAAGTTAAGATGGATCAAATCTCTTGAGGTGATAGATCCTGAGTTAAGATGGATCTAGGTTGGTTTCAGTAGTGTGTGGCCAAGGAAAATCTATGGAACATATGATTAATTTTATTAATAATATGTAGATACATCTAATATTAGTATAACCATTTTAAATATGCTAAACATTTCTCATATTCTTATCATTTTAATTTTAAATTTTCCTAATTACCTCAGTTTGTTGAGATGATAAATATTGTAAAATAAATTTAATGATGAAAATGATGAAATAAAAGTTTTGAATGCAAATTGACGATGTAATAGTGTTGAATGATGGAAAATGTGAATAATAAGAATGTAGCTAATTACAAATAGTCTTCATTGTGATGAATCTCAAAAAATTTCTTCTACTATTCTTATTCTCACCCTTGTTAGTTTTGTCATATCCATTATATGTAAAGGATATTTGAAATCGTAAACCATTTAAATATCTAGCTTTATTTATTGTAGTAAACATCATACCTTGTCTCTCTTGCTCTCCAATATTAATAGGTTTAATAAATATAACAAAAAAATCATTGTACATTGTTAATAATCTTTTGTGCTTACACTAAAATCAATGCACACTATTAATCCAATGACCTTAAAATTAATGTACCATCATACATCTAGTTACATCAAATGAAAAATCAGCATATACACTGAAATCAATGCATCTAATGCAAGAAATTAAATAAGATTACAAAATATCTACACGGAAATCAATGCATATAATGCAAGAAATCAAATGGATTAGAAATCAACATCTACACCGAACTCAAATCAATATCTACACCGAAATCAATGGATTTAGTGAAAACAATCAAATAGGATTAGAAATCACCATCTACACTAAATCAATGCATCTAGTGCAATAAATATTCTTCCATCTCCCCCACCTCTCTCTCTCTCTCTCTCTCTCTCTATATAGATATAGGTATAGATATAGATATAGATATAGATCCATCAATATCTCTTTATTTGTCTCTTTATCTCATCTTGGCAAACACACATGATCTCTCACTCCATATTTATCAATATTTATGTCCCTCTCTCCCCATCTCCATCTCTCTCTTCTTTCTCTTTACCTTCCATCTATATATATCTCTTCCTCTGTCTCTCTATATCAACCCCAAGAAATACACACTCTTTCTCAAATCTATATCCTGGCCACTACCTTCCCTCCTCTTCCTCTTCCCCATCCCTCCCTCTCCCCCGCTTCTCTCTCTCTTCCCCTTCCCTCCCTCTCCCCCGCTTCTATCTCTCTTCCCTCCTATTTTCCTCTCTCTCTCTCTCTCCACATCGATCTCTCTGTCTTTCCTTTTTACCTCCCTCTCTCTCTCTCCATCTTTCCTCTCACGTCTTTCTTCTTACCCTCTCACAAGCCATAGCAAAATAGAACTTAGCTTTACTTCTTTATTTTTTAGTTTGAATTTTAAGAGTTTTCTGATTTTGATTAGTCTAAAACTAGGTTGGGTAGATAAATTCTAAAATCCCTATAAAGAAAGTCAATTTTTATTTTTCATATTTTTCCTGCCTGGCCAAGCTTATATTTGAAAATGCTAAGGTAGCTTCCGTAATTTTTAGTTCGTAATTAATAAGGTACTGTTTCTAGGTACTAGAATCCTCAAGTAACACTGGAAACTTTTTGAAAAAGTTAAAATTCTATTTTTAGGAGCTAGATCACCTGATTCTTTGTGTTTTCCCCAGTCTACCTTAGTTCTCAAAATCTTATGTGTGAATTTAATTTCAACAATTTTTTGCATTTGTGTGATTTTTCATCTGATTTGCATTTTATGAGTGAGTGTTTTCCCTACTTTCTTGTTGCTCCATATAAGAAACCTTCATATGCCTTAGCTTACTAGTATGATGATGTTCTCTTTCTGAGCCATTAAACTCATAGCAAACCTTACTTTTATGAAAATTGATTTCATTTTCATTTACAAATTTGGAAGAGATTTTAGCTTACTAAGGCTTGATTTTCACACCAAACCATTTTTGGATGTTTTCATTTTTGTTGAGATAAGTAGACTTTTTTCTTGGTTTGATCACAAACTAGGAGAAAACGTCCTCAAAATTTCTAGATAGACTTCAAAATTAGATTTTTTCTTTTGATTTTGAAATTTATGTTTTTAGAGTTTTAGATATGGTTTTCTTTTTGGAAATAGTTTGTTTAATGATTTGTAATTTCGGATCTGATAGATAAAGGGATTTCATTTCGAACGAGTAATTGACCATTTTTGCGAAATTGAGTTCTCAAAGAAATCATCTTCTTTTCAAAGATTTTGTTTATGAATGAAAGAATTGGTGCTTTGAAAACTGTTAAATCCCTCAATATTTCCCTTAAGTAAGATTCATTGAAAAGAAAAGAGTTGCACTTTTCATTTAGATACATTTAGCGTATTTTGGAGTCGGGTCACAAATAACATTAAAGTTTCACTTCCATACCTTCTGTCTTAAGCAACAACCAAATTAAAAACAACGCTTTAATAAAATCAATCCATATATTTTACATTTTCTAGGGATCTTTTCCACCAACATAGCTTAGGCTAGTGTCTTGGAACAGGTTGTAATTAACATTCCAAGACAGTTCAAAAAAACAAGTAGCAATCTTGCGGTAGGAAAAAACCAATTGTAGCATTTGTGCTTTGGGAAGCTCTTCTTAAACGAGTCAAGCACGAGATCATGTCGGAACCAGTGAGGTAATCGTACCTATCTCATTGGGAAATATAGTATATGTGCACGTATTAAGAACAGTAAACCTTAGATAGACCATTGTCGAGGAGCTTGGGGTCACTTGTTGGTAAACCTTGGATTATATCAAGGAGCCTTCAAGGGGATTGAGCTAGTTACTCTACCCTTGCGTGTATATCGGATCGTAGACTGTTCCTCCAGGTACATTTTTTCCCATTGGTGACCTTAGTGACTATAAAATTTAGGATTTTTTCCCAAGGTGACAGTGGAGGGAAGGTCCCACTCTACTTGGAGCAAAAATCGAATAGAATCACTTGGACTTTCCGGAGGGTACTCTTTACTTCAAGATGACATAAGTGGAGATACTTGCACCAGAATGTTTCATTAAGTAGGTTGTTGGGGTAACTATTCCAACTGCCATTTCCACATTAGAATTCTATGACGTTGGATTTCATCACCAACTAGTGTTTTTAGTGTGGGAATCTACTATTTTTATGTGGATTTCTCTCTTAGATTTTGTAGGTGTGTGATCAATTTGACTGTTTCCTTAGTTACTTTAGGATATTTTTTGAAATTTTCTTTGATTTCATGTGCTAAAACTTTTAATCGTGGCTGAATTACCTAGACAATCACATAGAGGGGAAACCCCCTGAGTACACACCAAGCCAGTTAGAAAAATTCATGTTAGCCACTCTATAAAATTTCATTATACCAAAAGGTGGCTAAATCATTTTTTGGAGCCTTCAAGGAACAAATTTTATTGCAAAAAGTGTTGTCTCTTGAAGGCCTCATGCCTTTGTCCAAAATCTTCCATACTGTGCCCACTTTACACTCCAGAATTCTGCTAATTTCATGAGAATAAACTACTACAAAATCACCTTTTTCCCTTTCCTCACTTGAAGAACTAACCTCCATTTTGCTCCCCTTTAATCCTCATAAAAATTCCTCATTTTCATGTTTTTCCCCTTTCCCCTTCATCACAACCCCTTTGATA
>JAXQQM020080274.1:0-17902 GCA_034641835.2 Pinus albicaulis
TGAAAGATGTTGCTACTCCATTGGCATAATGGTGATAAAGACACCTCTTTATATGTTGAATGATGAATTATTGCATTTATATCTTAATGGTATGTGTTACACAACAATTTGTCACCATCCCTGCCATTCCCCATCCCGCACATTGGAGGGCTCATTCCGTGACCTATGAGCAGAGACAAGACTTGAAAATACTTTCATTGCATCCCTCTGAATATGAGCTTCCATTGCCCTAAAGACATTTCCCTGCAAAATACCCTAGAAATAGCTCTTTTTCCATTGGCGCGGTTCCACAGTTCAGCCCTCGTGCCAAGGGGGAAAATCCTCCAAAGAGGGCGCGCCAATTGGCGCTCTGTCATAGAGCCGCACCCGCGCCAACCATATTAAGAGGTGTTTTTTAAAAATAAATGAAGTGAAGTTTCTGCCCTAACAAATTCCCCGGGACTGGACATTCATTCTGAGCTGGGAGGTTTGGCTATGGATTTCATAGAGAGGAAGGCCGCACAATTCATGAGCCTTTGGATGCAGATAGCCAATCCCATGATTATAGGGATCCCAACTCCCCTTCCTTCATCTATAAAAGCTTGCCTATATCCTTTGCAAGCTAGTTCCCAAGAGCTTTCACATCCTTATGCTGCAAGAGCCTTCTTGATTCCCTTAACGCCAAATCCAAGAAAGGAGACTATTGCCAAGTATCCGGAGAGAGAGGCTTGTCCCATCCTTGATAGGCTTTATTGAGACATGTTTTGCTGACGACCTGCCAAAGGAGAGTGTTGCGTCGAAGCTATGGTTGTATTCTTCTTTTGACTCATTAATGATAAACGACTATTTGTTATGGTTCCACTCTTGTTCTTGATTATGTTCATGATTTATGTCCTCTTCGACTGACATATAGTTGTATATACTGGGTTTTATGCTTGCATTTGTGTTGTTTCTTTCATGTGCAGGTGTCCGATCACGGAGATCGTGAGGATTTTGATCTGCCAGGGCAAAGGAACGGGAACACCACCTCTTCTACAAACGACAGCGTTGGATTCCAGGTAAGCCTTCCTCGCAAGTCGGTTTATTTGCAATTAGGAACCTGCACTATAGCATGTTTCATTGTTTCTAGACTCGGTCTGGGCTAGTAGGGATCGCCTCTGTCCGCAGAGGGGATTAACCTCTTCAAAAATTTGGCGACTCCACTGGGGAATCAACCTGTTGTTTGATTTGTAAGCTATAGACGGAGCCTGAAGTGCAGCCAGATAGCCTTCGAAACGCTTTTTCTCTGCATTAGCAGAGTAGATCAACGCTGCTTCAGTCAATCTCCGGTTTAGTTTACGGACTGAACAACTTGGATTATTGTCTTCTCTTTTCGGTCAATTTCTTGGCCATGCTTGCTTGGTCAGATCTTTGGACTATTTTTTCTATTTTTTTGACTTTGTTTTAGCCTTGTCATCACTTGTTTGTGTCTGAGATTGCTTGTTTTTCATTTTCCCATAGTAAACTCGGTTGGTGCGCTTTTCAGTGTGACATTCATGCCCATTGGCGCAGGTTGCTTGTGTATCACCCGTGCCATTGCCTTTCTAGCACTAATTTCAATCTCACAGTCACGCCAATCCTGTGAGCTATTAGGGTTTGTTGTGTTTCATGCTTTCTGGGACTGACTTGTGATTTTCATCTTGTTTTTTCGACTGTTTGAGTGCACTGGAACCTAGTTTGGCTGATTTTAACCTCTGTCCTTTGGTTGTTTGCCTATTTCTTTCGATTTTGCATTCAAGCCCTAGGGCATATAGGTGCTTTTATGAGTCGAGCCTCCCTTGGGAGTTTTTGGGTTTTCGTTCGTTCAGTCAACTTTGAGATTGCTTCCTTGCATTCGTTTGACAATTGTCTATCATTTTATTGTGCTTTTTGAGTGACTGATTTATTTTTCATTCAAATTTCGCTTTGCTCCATTTTGGGCCTAGATTACACGGCTCATTAGTGTCTTTGGGACTTTTCTTGGTTTTGAGAGACTTTTGGTCGATTTGAGATTTGATTGTTTGTGCCATTGAGTGAAATCTGCTTGTTTTTGCTCTCTTTTTATCATTTCTCAAGTTGCTTCTCATTTGTTTTCGGTTTGTTTAGTGCATCTAGCTCTCAAACATTGAAAATAAAAATCTCTTTTGCTTTTGATTGATTAGTGCAAATTAAAATCTTTTTGGTGTTATTAGTAATTAGTGACTTTGAAAGAAAATTTTTTAGTTTCATTAGCTGCATTAGAGATGTCACTGATTGTCTTCCGATCATTTTGTTTGTGTAAAAAGCTCTTAACTCTTCTATAGCTAGCTTTCATCGAACGAAATGATATACTATGGCATGTAGTTTTGCATTTAGGAGTTTTTGAGACATCACATTCGTTAGGGCTTGAAAACTGAAACGTAATTGAAGATAAACTTTAAAATTTACTCAATTTACACTAAGGCAGCATTGAAATCTAACGAAACACATTTAGAGGTCTAGGCTAGAGATGTGTTCCGGTGTCTTAAAACCTAGGAAGAGTCAATGACGCCCGGCTTTAGACAACACTAGTACGAACTTGTGCTCCCCGTACCGTCGCGTATATAAAGGGAGACCCCAATAGGTTGCTATCCTTTTATCCATAGGAAGCCGAGTCTGTCGCCCTATACCCGTGATACACCGGACACAGCATTCGGGGAGATTGCTTGCACGTATGGAAAGTCCTTGGTTTATTTCTTTTTCATTATTGAAACCAAGGTGTATATTGTAGTTCTCGGTTATTTGGTACACCCTTTTTGCCTCGTATTCCTGAGTAGTCATTTTGATCCTATCTGACTCCCTAAATTTGAAAGGATCACCAAGCGCTTGTCCTTTCACGCTTGTGTCAAATCTGAAAGAGATAGAGTCACCTTTTTGACCGTTTCTCGACTCTTAAAACATGAAACGATGAAGTTTCTTATTTTTCAATGTGGTAAACAATTAATCACCCACGATCACACGCCTTGTTAGATTCTGCTTGTTGACCATTTGATTGTGTGTCTTGACTCTTTTTCAGCCCGTGTGTGTGTTTGATCTTTTTCCCTTGTCGTTACTACCACAGTGGCGGAACCCTCGGTTTCGTCTACTGGTAGTCCTTATACGAACAATTCATCAAAGGTTTCCCAATCCTCTGCTAAACCACACCAGCCCATTGTTTCCGAGTTTCCTGACGGGGGACTGGTTCTTTCTAAGCAACCCTTTGGGGGACCAGTTGAATTCAATTGGCCCTTTTCCGACCCTTGGTCTGAATTAAGATTAGGGGCAGAGTTCCTTTCTCTTACATCGGGTTCGCCTTTTATAGCTGTTGTTTTTCCTCCTAGTCCTCGCCATCTATTACAAGATCTAACAGCAGGCTCAAACATGAGTGATTCTAGTGAGGAAATACCAACGTCTGGTGAAGATTATTAGCTCTTCCCACGAAGATTATTTCCAGGAGACAACTCTGAACCAGCGATCATGTCATCATCCGGTCTCTCATTGCCAGCAGGGTATAGATCCTTGGGTCAGATCATTTCCGCCGCAACCTCTATGGGAGTGTTAGCTCCTTCTACGAGGCCGGTTGTACCTTCATTGGGGATGTCTCCTCAGACACCCGTCACTTCTATACCCGCTCGGCCCACTGTCTGTGTGGCCGCCTCTGCACCCACTGTTACGGCACCCTCCGCGAGGGCTATGCTGCCTCCTGAAGACGTTTATTTAGCGACTGCTATGCCGGAGAACATCTCTCCGGAGGAGTATCGGTTTTCCCTACAACAGCCGAACCCCGAGGTTGGACCATCCTCCCAAGATCCCAACCGCTCTTATTTTTTCTCACTATGCACAGGATGGTACACCCATGTATGCTTTTCCAGGTTAGTATGATGAGCACGAGGACATTTTACGTCTACCCGCTCCTTAGGCTCACCTCCATGCTAAAGGTTTACCTTATAACTAGGCTTATAACCCGCAAGGGAAACCTTTCCAAGGCCAACCTTCGGGCCAACCTGGCTATCCTTATGACCCACAGGGGCAGCCCGTGCAAGGCTATCCTGCGGGCCAGCAAGGGCCATCGTACGGTCCGCAAGGACAATATTACAACCCTTCCGGTCAACCTGTGCAGCCTCAGCCAGGGTACCAACCGGGACCATTCTATGGTCCTGGGGGGCAAATCCAACCTTCTCAACCTATGCAACCGCAGTATCCTGTTGTTTCCAACATTGCATATCAGCCGGGACCATCCTATGGTCCTGCTCCAGGTCAAACCGGTTACCAACAACCACCTGGCTCTATTCCTCCACCAGGCCAACTGGCCTATCTGGTACAACTTGGTGTTCCGCCTCTAGGCCAACCGGTCCATTCGGCACAACCTGGAGCTCCTTTACAGCCAGGTCAACCTGCGCAACCGGTCCATCCGGCACAACCTGGAGCTCCTTTACAGCCAGGTCAACCTGCGCAACCGACATAGCCTATCTATCTGGGTCAACCTATTCACTCAGGGCAACCCGCTGAGCCGGGTCAACCTGTTCATTCAGGGCAGCCCGCTCATTCCATTAACCCTGCCCAGCAGCCGACTTATTCGATGTCGCAGCCAAATCAACAGCTGTGCCCTAGTTATCAGGCTCCGCAGGGTTCCACCTATCAACAGCCAACTCATCCTCGGGGCGGTTATTATCCTCATGGTCAATCTCAACCGAATTATAACCAGCCCCGAGGCTCTCAGTATTATCCTCATCAATTCGGTTCTACCTATACTCAGCAGCCAAATCTAAATGCTGCTTACACTGGGCCGACATATAATCAGGGTCCGTACTCTGGTTATCATGCCCCACACACTGGTTACGAGCAGCCAAATTAGTCTGGTTATACGACCTACACCCCCTACAGTCAGAATCCTACGGGACAGAACCCATGGGGGCAAGGATATTCCCAACCAGCGTGGAGTACAGGTACCGGTCCTCATCCCGGGCCTGGCATGCCGGTCAATCCGCCATTGCCATTCCTGGCCACCTTGGAGTTGCCAGATGTTTCAAAATTGACCAATGATCCGATTTTACATAATCCTTATTGGCCTCCGGTTCCTACCAAGATACCAGGTGATTGCCCCAAGTTTGAGGGTAAAGCTGGGGAGGACCCCCAAGCGCATGTGATGACGTATCATCTTTGGTGCTCGTCTAACTCTTGGGTCGATGATTCAATTCGTTTGTGCCTCTTCCAGCGCACTTTGACTGGAGTTGCTGCTAAGTGGTACATCGAGTTATCCCATGGCATCTTCCAAGATTTCAATTCCTTAGCCATGGATTTTCTGATGCACTTTCAGTTACCGGTTCGTTATGAAGTCGGGACGCACCTCCTGACTTCTTTGAAGCAGGATAAAGCCACTCACATTTCTGATCACATTCATGAGTGGAGGTGCCGTCGTAGACTGATCAAGTTTCATATACCTGATCAGATACTAACTCACTGGTTCACCACCTCCTTCGTGAACAAAATCGCCCAAGATATTGCGATGGGAGCGTGTGTGACGGAGGAACAAGCCATTGCGCGTGCCCAATATCTGGATCTTGTATATTCTCAGTTCGACACACTTTATGATATCTTGCCTGATGCTCCACGGTCTGGAACCTATAAGGCTCCACCTACCCCTGCAGTAGTTGGTGTCATTGGTTCCGTGTCTCAAAATTCGAAGAAATCTTCGAATGGGAAGCAGAAGTCCAACTCATCCAATAATTCTGCTCCTCCCGCCCCTACCGATTCTGGCAAAACTGCGGAGGTGAACGCCGTTCAAGTCAATCCTACGGAGAAAACCTCCAAAGGGAAAAAGAAGGGCAAAGGTAAATCCAAATCCGACGCCCCAAAGCCAGAATCCAAATCTCGTACTGAGGATGGTTCTCAACGTAAACCGAAGTACCCCTGCCTCATTTGTGAAGGAGACCATTATACTAAGGATTGTCCACGACGATCTGAAGTTAGTCAACTTCTCAAAGGCTCTAAAGGGACTCCGGCAGTTCTTAAAGAACCATTCCCGTCTCAGCAGACCCAGATGGTTGAACAACCTTCACCATCTGCACCATTTGGGTCCCAAGTTTTTATGATGAATGGTGCTGCACCTATCTCTGTTGCCACACGTTCGAAGGATTACAACGAATCGCGGCAGGCACCTGGGAAGGCAGTTGCGGATGGACCACCTCCCCCACCTGTCTCCGGTTCGTTGGAAATCGAGAAGCCTACTCCTGAACCTGTTGTGAAGCCACCTTCAAAAGGTGTTTTACGAAGATCTTCTTATAATCCCAATGCCCGTGCTGCTCAGCATTACAGTATTGTTGAGGATTTGGCACAGGCACCTTCTACTATGTCTGCGCTAGAAGTTCTTCAAAGTTGTCCTTCACAACGGAAGGCTTTATTGTCTGCAATCGGTGGCATTGATCCCACCAATTCGAATCTTCTCACCTTCGACTTAGAGGATTTCACCCCCTGACTTCCACATCAGATCGCTCTTGTTATTCAAGTCGGGATCAACAGTCTTAACATCCATAGGGCCGTTGTGGATGAAGGTGCCTCTACCTGTGTTATGTCGTCCGCTTGCTGGAAGGCCATCGGCTCTCCGGCCCTTTCGTCATCTCCCAATGCCCTAGAGGCATTTGATGGTCGGGAATCCAAACCCCTGGGTGTTCTCGAGAGTTTAGCGATCACTTTACAGGGGAAGACTGTCAACGTAGAAGTAGAAGTAGAAGTAGTGGACGCCAGGCTCAACTACAATATACTTCTCGGCCGCAGCTGGACTCATGCCATGCTATGCGTCCCGTCCACCATCTTTCGACTCCTTAAGTTCCCCCACGAGGGCAAAATAGTCATGGTGGATCAGTTTTCCTTCTTCACCTCCACCTCTGAGAACAACGTTCCATACGTGGATCAAATATCAAATCCCCCTGACAGTGTAGGACCCGGTCTTTTCAAAGACCCCGTCCTCATGGGTATTTTTCCCGCACCGCCACCGCACACCGCTCAAGTTAACATGATTTCCAGGTCTGATGACCCCTGGCTCATCCCTACGCCTGAGCAGGTGTTTGAGTTTGGAGAATCAATGCCCTTGAATCCAGTAGAGATTAGCTACTGTGAAATTGTTGCCGCATCTGATCCTCCACCTCCTCAGCATGCTCCTTTGAGCATGGCTCTAGATGTCTACTCCCAATCCCCCTGGCTTGGTCAGGCCGATTCACCTGATCCTCTCAAAGAGACTTTTCCTTCCGATGAAGCCATCATTGAAACTATGTCTCTCGAGGAGCTGCCTTGGGGCGATGGACATCATCGTTCCTCTTTCATGCCTAGCTTGGGGGCAATGTCAGATTGTCTAGAGCGTTATGCATCTCAGGTTCCTACTCCCCCTCTCCAAACGCCCATCTTGACGCACGAGGTTCTTTCGGAGGGAAACCTGAGTAATATCACTCAAACCATCCCGATTAACATCTCCGTTAAACCGGGGATCATTGAGAATATACACGTGGGAGTGACTTGTTCTTCTGATGAGATTCAATTCTATACTGATCTTTTCAAAGAATTCAGAGATGTGTTCGCCTGGTCTTACGAGGAAATGCCTGGGATCAATCCCAGTATCGTAGTGCATGAGATTCCAACCTAACCTGGTGCGAAGCTCGTGCGCCAACGCTTACGCCCCATGCATCCTCGTAAAGCCGCTCCAATTAAGGCAGAAGTTGAAAAACTTATGAACGCGGGCTTTATTTATCCCATCCCCCTCACAGAATGGGTTTCCAACATTGTCCCTATCGATAAAAATCAGGGTACTATTAGGGTTTGTGTTGATTACCGCGACATCAATCGCGCCTGTCCGAAGGATAACTACCCCACTCCGTTCATAGACCAGATCATCGACGAATGTGCCGGAAGTGAGATTTATTCCTTAATGGACGGTTTCTCGGGGTATAATAATATCAATATTGCACCTGAAGATCAACACAAGACTACTTTCATCTGTCCGTGGGGTACTTTCGCGTATAAAAAGCTCCCGTTCAGCTTGAAGAACGCTGGAGCCACTTTTCAGCGTGCGATGTCTTACGCTTTCCATGACATCTGCCATATCGTTCAGCCTTATCTGGACGACTTGCCAGCTCATTCAGCTAGGCGAGAAGACCACCCTGAACACCTCCGCCATATTTTCCTTTGCTGTAGGCGCTACAATATTAGGCTTAATCCTCATAAATGCGTCTTTTGCGTGGATTCTGGCCATCTGTTGGGATTCATAGTCTCCAAAGATGGAATTCGCCTTGACCCTTTAAAAGTCGAGGCTATCATCAATCTCCCATCACCCTCCTCATTATATCAGTTGTAGAGTTTGCAAGGAAAAGAAAACTTCCTTCGACGCTTTATCCTGAACTACGCGGAGGTGGCTAAAGGATTCACACGCCTATTAAAGCAGAACGTTCCCTTCCATTGGGACGAAATTGCTCAACAATCCTTTGAGAAGCTGAAGACGTTACTTGTTAATGCTCCTTTGCTTCGTCCTCCTGATTATCACCGCGATTTCACTTTGTATCTCGCCACCGCGTTTAGCACCATAGCTATGGTTCTGGTGCAGGATGATGATGATGGTAATGAACATGTTGTTTATTATCTATCACGAAACCTTCTCGACACAGAAACGCGTTATGCTCACGTCGAGAAGTTGGCGTTAGCCGCAGTACACGCTGTGCAGCGTTTTCGCCACTACATCCTGTTGCGTACGATAACAGTGGTTTCGGATTGCAACCCTATGACATATATTCTTTCTCGACAATTACTAGGGGGGAAATACTCCAAATGGATCGTTATCCTGCAGGATTTTGACTTAGAGTTTACTACTGCTAAGTCAACCAAATCACTTGTTTTCGCAGATCTTATATGCTCGCTCCCGACAGACTCCACTCCTTCACTCTCCGAGGATCATATCCCGGACGAAACTCTTTTCCTCATCAGTACTCGTGACCCTTGGTACGGTGACATAATCGTGTATCTTCAGACCTCCACATTTCGGTCTGAGTTGACTAAAGATGCCCGACGACGGATTCGGCATCAGTCTCAACCCTACCGCATCGTAGGAGATACCTTATACCGCGTTGGAGTAGATTCGGTGCTCTGTCGGTGCCTAACCTTGGAAGAGGCTGAAAGGGTCCTAAATGACTGCCAAAGTGGCACCTGTGGTGGACATATGTCCGGATATGCCATTGCCCAGAAAATTCTGCAAGCAGGTTACTTCTGGCCATCCATATTCAAAGACTGTATCGTTGCAATCCGTAAATGTCACGCGTGCCAGGTGTTTCAGTGCAAGATGCGTGCGTCACCTCTCCCTTTGCATCCTGTTATTACCGTCGGCCCTTTTGCAAAATGGGGTGTGGATTTTATGATGTGTAACCCTCATTCGGCCGGGGGGCATGCGTATATAATTTTCGCTGTCAACTACTTCACTAAGTGGGCCGAAGCGATGCCTACACTTGCTGCCGACGGTAAGACAGCTGCTCAATTCATCTTCAACCACATCATTGCACGTTTCGGGGTCCCTCAAGCCATCGTTACTGACCATGGTACTCATTTCCGAGATTATATGATGGCTGAGCTGACTTCAAGGTTGGGCTTACGTCACGATAGCTCAACGCCATATTACCCTCAGGCAAATGGCCAGGTTGAAGCAGTGAACAAGGTTTTGGTCACTATGCTTCAACGAACAGTTGGTATTCACAAATCCAATTGGCACCTCCAACTGTTCTCAGCTCTATGGGCATACCGGACGTCTGCAAAGAGTGCAACTGGATTCACACAATTTCAATTGGTGTACGGTCTAGAAGAAACTCTTCCGGTTGAATGCGAGATTCCTTCTTTGAAATTAGCTGTGGAACTTCTACCCGATACTTCTGCTGAGGAAGAGCGTCTTTTGTATCTGGAACGGTTAGATGAAACCCGCCGTTTAGCTGCTTTAGTCATTGAAGCACAAAAGAAGCGGGTCAAAGCTCACTTTGATCAATCAGTTTCTCCACGTTCCTTTATCGAAGGAGACCTCGTCCTCCTATACGATCAAGCGCATGATAAGCTTGGGGCTGGTAAGTTCCAACCTATGTGGCATGGGCCCTACATGGTAAAATGCGTTTTGAAGAATAGGGCTTATGAGCTTATAGATTATGAAGGAGTTCCGCTGGCGCAACCCAGAAATGGGTTGTACCCCAAAAAATACTACGCTTGAAGTTATTTTTGGTGTGGTGTGTGTACATAGGTGTGTATATTCATTTGTGTGCATGTGTGGTGTGGTGTGTATGTAAACGTCTTTCTGCTGATCGGGTCTTCTTGATTGTGCAGATGTCCATTACTCCGTTTGTTGGTTTCGCGGATGGTGCCTCCTGCAGTACCAGGAACCTGTCTTCGGCAGCCTGGGTAATCTACGATCCTGCTGGTGATTTAGTTAACCTGCAAGGTGTGTGTCTAGGATACACTACAAATAACATCGCGGAATATAGTGCTGTGTTAGAATTATTAACTGAGGCTGTAAACCTCGGTATCCGTGAATTACTTGTGTATCTAGACTCGCAACTTATAGTATCACAACTGAACGGACACTATTCAGTAAGAAACCCATCCATTTTGCGTCTGTATCTACGTGTTCGTTTACTGGAAAGAAATTTTGACTATATTACATATCAACATATACCCAGGCATATGAATACGTTAACTGATGCAGTAGCTAATTTGGTTCTAGATAGACATTTGCACAATTTGTAAATCATCATCACATGTAAAAGGAAAATCCATCCAGAAATAGATATGTGTATATATAGATATCGAATGTTTGCATAGTGTGCGCCACATAAAATCAAAAATATACATGTTCATCTTAATACATCCGGAGACGACATGTCTCTCAAAAAATATGCATGATAAAATCCCTAGGAGTCTAATCCGCATGGTGCTCATGATAACATGTGACTGCACGCACTAAGCGTCTCAGAAGTCGGTGGAGGCGAATAGGTACTCCCACCGTGTGTCTCTGGTACGCCATCGGTACATCCGCCAGCTGAGCGTAGTCTGGGATCCCTCGGGCGATACCCTCGAGATTCTGGATCAACTCCCCCCCCTCTGCACCCTCTACCTGAGGATCAGGTGCGGGAAGAGTTCTCCGCGCGATAAGAGACATACCGGCTGGTCTCTCTGGGCCCACATCTGCATGCATATAAAATGTGTCAGGAAGAACATGTATTACCAAAAAAAATCATAAAATATAAAAATCAAAAAGAGAAGAGGTCATACCCAACTCCTCATCCCAATCATCTCCCTCCAGCAATGGGAGATCTGGGTCTCCAGTGAAATCGATTCCTGCATAGGGCCAGTCTTCCACTACAATCAATTGACGATGCAACCACCCAAAAAACTCCGGCCTCCAGGACATCTATTGGCCTCCTCCAGCTCTAGGGATCAATGCCGCCCAGCGAGCCATTCTTGGCTCTCGTGGAATCGGCTCAGCTACTATGGCCCCTTGGCCTTGGAAGATTGGTAATCGTTCCAAAATGAACGATACCAGGATAGAACCGTAGCCAAACTATTTGAGTTTGGCCTGCTTACACTTCGTAAATTGTCTCTTGATGTTTATTTTCACTGTTGTGGCCCAGTCAAATAATAGGGGACTCATACACTCTAAGGCCAGTAAGAGTTGGGCCTTTGTTGCCTCGTGCGGTGCCTGTGATCCTGCGGCCCGCGTGATGGTATGAAGCACTACCCTGAGTGCTAGATCAGGAATAGTATGGATGTCCACCTTTCCACTCCCCGATCCCAGTCGTGCCCCTTGGCACACTCGTGCCATCACTTGCTCCATCTTCTCACTAGACGGTCTGCTCCCTGTCAATATGGGCACCGGACCTCTGCGCGATAGTCCGGTTATGAAGTATACGTCGGCAACCTCCAGTTCTAATACTTGGTCCCGCAACTTGAACACTTGTTCATGTTCGTCCCATATGTTGATCAGGTACTGTAAGAGCTCAGGCTGAGCTCGTAAACAAGGTGTCAGGAAGAAATTTTTAAGCCCACAGTTCTTGAGGGCATTCATGCAAGTTTCATTCTCCATGGCATGTTCATCTTCCTCCCCGTGCTCCCTCTCTTTCCACTCAATGACCATTTTGATTGGATGCCTGCATTCACATGGTCAAACAACTTCAATTAGACCTCTTCTTTCCTTAAAAATTCATGCAATTCATTCATTTTGTGGGAATTTCAAGAGGAAAATTGGATTGCGCTGCTGGCGCGACTGTGTTCCTAACAGTCGCGCCAGTTGGCGCGGGCCCTTTGGAAATAAAATGCCATTGGCGCGGGTCCGTGCCGAATACCCGCGCCAATGGGCGGAGCCCTAAAAATTCAAAAATTCCTCATAAGAGGTCTAATCTGCAATAAAAACTTATGGAAAACGGATTGAAATGGAGCACAAAGAAGCACCTCTTACCTGGAACAGACGGGAATCTAAATGGTAGCCGGATTCATCGCAAACGCCGTCAGAAATTTGCACACAAAATGGACCACTGCTGCTCTTCAGTGAGGTAAATAGTGAAAAGTAATTTTATTTTTACCATTTGACATATTTATAACTTTTCGAACTCAAAATAGGTTTTGAAAGTTATTTTACTGAATATTTTAATATATTTTGTCAAAAATGGGTTTTACACTTGCTTTTTGTGCAGCAATAGGTTTTTTACGCGACTTAAACGGTGAAACGAGTTGTATTTTATACTTTTTCGAACTCGGTAAATACACGAAAAAAGTCACTCTGGAGTCATCTTTCAGCTCTTTTCTGACTCTCTAAACATGACAAGATTGCCGAGGCCCTTGTCATTTCGATCTCGTTAAAGTGGACACGAATCGACATCTACCCAGTATACATTTACCCCTTTTTCGGGCTGGAATGGATTATTTACGAAAAAGGAATACCCTAGCCTATTGCGACTAGGAGGTTTTCTCGAATATTGTTTTCTACCTTTTCGGGTCCAAGGAACTATCTACGAAAAGGGACCGCTGGAGTTTACTTTCGTCGTCTTTCAAACTCTCTAAAAATGAAAAGACGCCGAGTTCTTCCTTTGTCAGACTCGTTAAACCCTGATGACATTGGATTCCGTCGCAATGACGTTCTCCGAGTTTATCCTTCCTAGGACTCGTTAAATGCACTAGGATGGATTCGCCCGAAGGGCGGACTTATATTACAAGCATATGCTATCCCCTTCAAGCTTGTCATCAAAAATAATTGGGGTACTCGCCAGAAATGGTGGGGGAAAAATGGAACCATCGTCGTTATCGTCGGCAGGATGTCGCTCTTGAACATGGCACTTGTCTGCATTCGTGTCGGGTTGGGGACATCTCATCTCGTTCTTCACTTTGCCTCCGTGGGTTTGGATAATCCCTTTTGACCTCTCATCTGCTCATTACCTCGTCACCATGACCTCTGATCCATTGATGTCAAATACTGCCAAGTCCACTGTCGTGCCGTTTACATGTTCAAGAGAAGTTGACCTCTGCAAGTATCAACCTTCCTCTGATTCTCATATGATCCTAATTCACAAAAACATTATGTTCCTCTATCTCCTATCGATGATGTGGGAAACGTTATGGCCCACCTTCGATCAAGGTCACTTCCTGTCGACTTCAGCTCATTATCCAGGAAGATGGTCTAGAGACTCTTTCATGGTACCTTGGAGCCTGCATGCCTCAATGGCAGGTTCGTCGCATTCGACGTGAGGTTTTCATCATTGGCTTCCGATCGAGTGATTCTACGGGTGTTCGACACCAGCTCATTGATTCACACGCCGTAGATTGTACCTATAGTACCTTGAGGGCCATTGTCATTATTGGTGGTTCCTCTCGCGTCTGTTAACAGCTTTCATCATTGGCTGGTAATCAGACGATGTTCTTGCAGGTTCGACTTCAGCTTACATATTTGCATGCTTGAACTTGTACTTTGTTTGGTTCAAGATGGAACGCAAGACCCTGGATTTTGTCTGTTGGAATACAGGCTACGATTTTGTGGACTATTATTACATGACTCACTGATTGGATGGTTGCGACCATACCTGAGTCTATTTATCGATCCTCTCTGGATGGTTGCGTCCATGCCTTGGATCTCGATTATTATATACTCTGTTATGGATGGCTGCGCCCATACCACGCATATATATCATGTATCTGAGACATCAGTTGTACTTCGCTCCGCAGGTTTTCCGATGGCAGTGTTTTTAGTCGGCATGTTCTCGTAAAGCATTTCATCCCTCTCTCTCTCTCTCGGGCCTCATGATTTAGGGGGCATATGTTACATAGCAATTTGTCACCATCCCTGCCATTCCCCATCCCGCACATTGGAGGGCTCATTCCGTGACCTGTGAGCAGAGACAAGACTTGAAAATACTTTCATTGCATCCCTCTGAAGATGAGCTTTCATTGTCCTGAAGACATCTCCCTGCAAAACCCTAAAAATAGCTCTTTTTCCATTGGCGCGGTTCCACAGTTCAGCCCTCGCGCCAAGGGGGAAAATCCTCCAAAGAGGGCACGCCAATTGGTGCTCTGTCATAGAGACGCACCCACGCCAACCATATTAAGAGGTTTTTTAAAAAAATAAATGGCGGAAGTTTCGTCCTAACAAATTCCTGGACTGATATCTATCTTGAGTTGAGAGGTTTGGCTACGGATTTCCATAGAGAGGAAGTGGTTTTCCACCTCTCATGGAAGCTTCCTTGATGATAGGGCCAATCCCATAATTATAGGGATCCCAACTCCCTTCCTCCATCTATAAAAGCTTGCTCATCTCCTTTGCAAGCTAGTTCCCAAGAGCTTTCACATCCTTATGCTGCAAGAGCCTTCTTGATTCCCTTAAGGCCAAATCCAAGCAAGGAGACTATTGCCAAGTATCCGGAGAGAGAGGCTTGTCCCATCCTTGACAGGCTTTATCAAGACATGTTTTGTTGACGACCCGCCAAAGGAGAGTGCTACGTCGAAGCTATGGTTGTATTCTTCTTTTGACTCTTTAATGATAAGCGACTATTGGTTATGGTTCCACTCTTGTTCTTTATTATGTTCATGAGTTATGTCCTCTTCGACTGACATATAGTTGTATATACTGGATTTTATGCTTGCGTTTGTGTTGTTTCTTGCATGTGCAGGTGTCCAATCACGGAGATCGTGAGGATTGTGATCTGCCAAGGCAAAGGAACGGGAGCACCACCTCTTCTACAAACGACAACGTTGGATTCTAGGTAAGCCTTCCTCGCAAGTTGGTTTATTTGCAATTAGGAACCTGCACTGTAGCATGTTTGATTGCTGCTAGACCGAATCTGGGCTAGTAGGGATCGCCTCTGTCCGCAGAGGGGAATTACCTCCTCAACACCATTACAGCTGAAACATATCAGTGGAAGTTTACCTTTGAATTGTTCCTTACCAGTTTGTAGTTTTCTTGTGAAGTAAGAATATTCTTCATTTGAAAGACCTTCTTCATCATCTCCCTTTTCTTCACACTTGCAGGTGCATGTCTTTTCAATTGAAGGTTGTTTATCCTTATTGGTTTTCTTAGATGCAACGAACGCAATTTCTAGATGCGAAGTACCCTCTTCTTCATCAAGTCTCATTTCATATGCTATGATAACTCCATGTAATTCCTCTTTGCTGAGTTTGTCCAGATTTGCACTGTATTCTAAGACCGATACCTTTGGGTTGAATCTCCCTGGTAACGTTCTAAGAATCTTCCGTATAATAGTCTTCTCATCAACTGGCTCTCCCAATCCTTCCAGAGTATTGGTTATTTCATCAACATATTGAAAGTATGCAGCAATGTTGCAATCTTCTTTCATTCTGAGTTGCTCAAATTTTTCTCTATAGATTTGAAGCTTTGCTTCTTTGACATTTGAGTCACCTTCATATATATTCTCAAGCTTGTCCCATACATTTTTGGTAGTTTTGCAACCCAACACCTTATGATAAGCAGATTCAATAAGTCCACTGATAATAATATTCTTTGCTTTTGCATCATTTACCAAATTCTTCTTACCTTGTTCATCCATGGTTGATGTAAATCCATTTTGAACAGTGTCCCATACTTCGTAACCTTGTGCCAAGAGATAGACCTCCATTCTTCCTTTCCAAAGTGCATAATTATTTTCACTGAATAGAGGTACACCATTCTTGGTATGCTCCATGACCTCCTTCCAGCTGTTAAACTGCTATTGAAGGAACCAAGCTCTGATACCAATTGTTGGAAATACTGAGAGGGGGGGTGAATCAGTATTTATTTCAATTAGAGCATTAGTTAATCTTCAATTATTATCAGTGTTTGTACAATGATAGCAGAAAACAAGAGGAACACAAATGCACACAATTTTTTAAGGTGGAAACCCACTCCGGGACAAAAACCACCTAATGCTTTTCTAATAATTCTTTTCAACTCCAATTGAAAATAAAGCTCCAACTTCCTAGAATCTAGAAAAGCATTCTTCTCCAGCTCCCACTGGATGGACGCTCCAACACCCGAGATTCTTCAGTAGTCACTGAACGGATGCACCAACACCCAATGAGCTACAACTCACCCTAGCACCACCCTACCACCCTATAGAAGAATAAAAGAAGAATGGACTCTCGTACCAGAGAAAATGGTCCACTTTACAATGATATAGAATGATGTAGAAGAATAAGATATACTAGACCATAACCCCAACTTTGACACAACCACTGCCTCTTCAACCCTTGGCAGATAGACACTAGTACAATTTGTACAATAATGCATTTACAATGACTAAGCACAATGATACCTTTACAATGATTGTATGCAGTGCTGCCCACTTGAAGACTTCATATGATGAACTTCTTGCTGCTGTTATGCACCTTGGTTGCTGCTCTTTTCATGCTACTCTCTACTGCACCTTTCTTTTCTTTGCTGCCGTAGAAATTCTGGTCCTTTGCAACCCTTGACAACACATGATCTAGCTTTTTCTTTCCTTCTAGGAGCTCGATATTGAATCTGGTGTATATCTTTTATTTCAGATCCTCAATATCTGATTTTTAGTCCTATAGTAGTCCTCTGAGTCTTCTTTCCAATGCCATAGGTCTGACCCAATTTGGATTCTCCAAGAGAGAGTTATACCCAATTTCTCACACTGCCCTAATTATGGATTGTTTTCGTAGAGCGCACTTGTACGGAGTGCCACGTGTCACCGTTTCTTCATTTGTCTTTGAAATTGATAGAGTGAAAATTAAATATTGTGCACTATCCGTCACTTTTTACGGCATTCCAATCCGATACTTAGAAAGGGAGTTATGACGAATTTACCAAGGTCACTTCTTTGAGATGAATTTCAGGAGCCTGCAAAAACCCTTACTTCCACAGATCATATCTCCAAAAATATTGCACAACTTGATTTGAAATTTTTACTACAGTTTCCTCAGGATTTCGGGTTTGCCTCATAAAAATTTCAGCTTCCACTTCATAGAAAAACGTTGAGCGAAAAATTCCACGATGACTCATTTCGTATGGTCGAACTTCCTTTCGCTCTAAGGAGGAAATGAAGATCACAATATATATGAATGCTTAAGTTGAGAGGGGCTTCAACAAGTGAACGTGGGAGGGATTTTAGGAGCATAAAAATATTAATTATGAATTTTCAATGACCCATGCCGCAATCCCATGGGGTTTTAGCCCACTAACTGGAGGTACAAACTTCAAACATGAATATCTCTCAAACTGTGAAGAATTACATGGCGCGCCATATATCAACGGAAACATTTTGAAAAGTAGAAACCATAAAAATAATTATTGACCTAGAATATATTAATTTGGTAGGTCAAACTTCCCATTCAATTTTGGGTTAGTCCTTGGTGCTACTTGGGTTGACATCAATGACAACCGCTGATCAACACT
>JAXQQM020083121.1:0-20990 GCA_034641835.2 Pinus albicaulis
ACGGACTTTTTTGTCATATTTCCATGGTCTACCCCCACAAAATATGGCACATGTCCATAGGCATGATATTTTAAGTCACCTTGTCCTTGTACTTGCCAATGTGAAACTCCAACTCGCACTACTCATCAACCAACAGTTGGTGTCCTTTCTGCAACCATGACAGCTTATAGCGAGTCAGGTGCTTCGACTTCTTCAAACCCAATTTTTCCACCATCTCAGTGGTTACGAGGTTATCAGTACTCCCACTATATATAATCAATTTGAAGAATTTTCCATGTGACTTACACGTAGTCTAGAACAATGCTTTCCTTTGTGTCAGGTCATCCACCTATTTAGCTAGTTTTAGTAAAAACTTGTTCAACACTAAGGCCTCTCCTGTTTCAGGCACATTCTCCACCTCTTGTGGCGCTGCCTCTACTTCATCAGGTTGAGCAACATATGCTCCCCTCTATCTGTAATATCCCATTTCGGGGATATCTCTAAAACACGGCAAAATCCAACCAGAGATTGACTGGGAGGGCATTTACCGGATATGTCACCTCTAAAAGAGGACGAGATCCAAAGGCTACCTGGCCCTTTCCAGACTCTGTCTATGAGTGAAAGATAAACACACCAAGTGGTATAGAACTAGAGTGCTAAAAAACAATAATAATGCAGCAGACATATAATAGAAAGAGAATACAACAACTATGACAACTCATCCAGAAAACATAGAGAGGAAATGCTGAGCCATTTTATTAATATGAAAAATGTAATGGAGTAAAACAAACTAATATTGCGCAAGGCAAGTGAGAAAACACTCTCAGAGAATACCGGAAATGACTGCTCTAGGAACCGCGTCCTAGCTGCTGGAAACTGCCGTGTAGCTACTACTGCTGGAATGGACTGAAGACTAGGGGCTGATCCCCTTACCAGAATAAGCTGAAAATCGGGAAGCCACCTCTCCTCGACAACCCGGACAAGATCCAGAAACCATTCCAAGAATGGCCAACCCCAGAAATCACCAGAAACAGCCTCCCTAGTGAATAACGCTAGCCTCCAAGGCACTGCATAGTGGCTAGATAGAAGTAGCTGAAATATTTCCACAAACTCTGCCAAAAACCTCCATTGGGAAAAGGCTGACCCTCTGCTCAAAATCTCGGCTAAATCATCTGCAGAAACCCCAATCTGAAGCTCCTCCACAATGGACTGCATCCTCTCTCCCAGTGACTACACAGTCTCTATAAGCTCCAGCTCTCCAACAAACCCAAACAATGAAAGGACTCACAAAAAGCTGAAAAACCAACCTTGCCCGAGCAGGCACTCGAAGTCCCCCGGGGCTAAGGGCGAGATCTTTGACCGAAGACACTCAATGCACTAAACAGTGTTGTAGACAGGCTAAACAGCTAGCGTGCTCAAGAAGACAAAATTCTCACTCCAAAATCATCAACTCAAGAATGATCCAAATGAGGAGGCTCCTCCATCTTTTATAACATTGGTTTACCTCCAAAACCCAACGTAGCCTCTCTCTCCTCCACATACTCATCCTTATATACACAAAAGCTTCTAGAGTGTACGTAGGCCCCCCTCCTCTACGAGGTGTTTGGCCCCCTTGACTCCCCTTAAGTCACAACGTTGTGCTACTAGGTGGATGTATTATTTTACTTAAGTGAGTTGGACCCTCTTTACTCACTTTTTATCTATTTACAAACCATAGATGGAAAAACTATACAAAATCGAATATTCCAATTAGTTGTCGCTAATTAGGAATATTACAGTCTCCCCCGGCAAGATGTTGCTTTTCCTCAAGCAACTGAAGCGATGGATGCTACAAAATCTTCTCGCTCTCCCAAGTGGCATCCTCATCCAGAAACTTCTTCCACCTCACCAAGAATTCTCGGACCGTCCTGCTCCATAACCACCTCTCCCTGGTATCAATAACGACCTTCGATTGCAACACCAAGTGCCCCTCATCATTTGTAGGTGGTAGCTCCTCTATCACTTTCACTTGTTGTCCCAGCGCCTTCTTTAGGCATGATACATGGAAAATGTTATGGATCTTGTTGCCTTGGGGTAGCTCCAACCCATATGCAACCTGCCCAATCCTGCGTATCACCTTTTATGGCCCGTAAAAGCGAGGCTTGAGCTTCTCATCTCTCTTTTGCTTCAGCGATGACTGTCGGTATGGCTGTAAGCGTAGGTAGACCAAGTCCCATACCTCAAACTGTCACTCCACCCGACCTTTGTCGGCATACAGCTTCTGCTAGTTTTGTGCTGTAGCCATATTGTCCTTGAGAGCTCGAAGGATGTCCTGACTCTCTTGGATCCACGTCTTGGCTCTAGGAGCCTTACTCGCACCGAACATCACATCAGCAAATGATAAAGGATGGTACCCATACAAAGAATAAAATGGTGACATACCAATAGACATGTGATGTGTCGAGTTGTAGCAGTACTCCCTCAAATGCAACCATCTCAGCCATGCTCGCTGCTACCCATTGACATAGTTACGCAAGTAGCCCTCCAGCCACTTGTTAACTATCTCCGTCTGTCCATCTGTCTATGGGTGGTAACTAGTACTCGGTGTCAACTCCGTCCCCACTAGCCGACAAAGCTCCTGCCAATATCCACCCATGAAGCGGTTGTCCCTGTCACTGATGATGGTCTTAGGAAGACCATGCAACCTGAAAATCTCTAGGAAGAACAGCTCGACCACCGGTGCTGTTGTGTAATGCGCGGATATGGCGAAAAAGTGTGCATACTTTTTCAGTCGATCAATGACGACAAAGATACAATCCTTGCCCTGCACCATGGGCAACCCTGTGATGAAATCCATCGATATGCTCTCCCATTTCCCCTCCGGAACGGAAAGAGGCTACAACAACCCTGTGAGATGGCCCATCTCCCCCTTGTTCCTCTAAGAAACATCGAACTCCGTGATGTGCTGGAGTACGTCCTCCTTGAGGCCCGTCCATGAGAACCTCTCTCTAATGGCCCTGTAGGTTTTGGTAAACCCCTAATGGCCTACCAATGGAGAATCATGTGATGCCTGGAGTATCTTCTTCTTAAGCTGAGATCCCTCAGTCAAGAAGATCCTGTCCCTGTAATAGATGATCTCATCGACCACTCTGTACCGATCATCTGCCACTTGTCCATCCAACACCTCACATGCAAACCTATCCTTGGAGTACTTAACTAAAAGTCGAGCCCTCCAATATATATCCAAGCTCATAAGAGATAACATGGCTGGTCTATGTGAAAGGGCATCTGTCACCACGTTATTCATACCCTTGACATACTCAATGTCAAAGTCATATGCTTGGATCTTACTAATCCACTTCTGCTACCTCTCCTGTAGCTTCTTCTGCTCCAAAAATAACCTGAGGCTGTTCTAGTTAGTCCTCACCCTAAATCTGTTCCTTACCAGATACTGCCAAAATTTGGCCAAGGCATGCATGATGGCCAACATCTCCTTGTCGTATATAGAATAAAACCTCTCATGTGGAAGGAGCTTCTAGCTATCAAAATCTATAGGGTGTCCCCCCTGCATCAATAATGCATCGATCCCCTCTCCTAATGCATCACACTCGAAGACAAATGGCTGCGTAAAATCCAGCAACGCAAGCAATGGGCAGCTACTCATCACCTCCTTGAGCTTATCAAAGGCTTGTTGCACTGTATCTATCCAACTGAATGCCCCTTTCTTCGTCAAATTTGTAAGGGGTGCAGCAAGCTTTGAGAACCCTCTGATGAACTTCCTATAATAAGTGCATATCCCAATGAACCCTCGGAGTTCTGTCATGTTCTTCGGCTCCGACCAATCTCTGATGGCTCCAATATTCTCCTCGTGGACCCTCACTCCGTCCACTCTAATGATGTGACCCAAATACAGCATCTCTGTCATTCCAAAATCACACTTGGAGAGCTTAGCATAGAACTGTTGCTCTTCCAAGATGCGTAGCACTGCCTCTATATGCTGGAGATGCTCCTCCCAAGTCCTGCTATATATGAGTATGTCATCAAAGAAAACCAATACAAACTTCCTCAAATGACTGCGAAAGGTATGGTTCATGCAAGACTGAAAGGTGGTTGGTGCATTGGTCAGCCCAAAAGGCATAACCAAAAACTCAAAGTGCCCATAATGACAACTGAAAGCAGTCTTGGGAATGTCCTGTTCCCTCACGCGAATCTAATGATACCCTGATCTCAAATCAATCTTTGAGAAGAACTTAGCTCCTCTCAGCTCATCCATCAGCTCATCGATCTTAGGTATAGGGTACTTGTTCTTCAAATTCTTCTTGTTTAGGGCCCTGTAGTCAATACACATCCTCAAGGTGCCATCCTTCTTCTTCACCAGCACTGTAGAAGAAGCAAACAAACTCATGCTCAGTCTGATGTGTCCAAGAGCCAAAAACTCCTGGATGGCCCACTCAATCTCATCCCGATAGGCTTTGGGATGCCTATAGGGTGTAGTGATCACTGCCTGGATACCCTGCTCAAGCTTGATGGTATGCTTAAACCCTATATCTGGTGGCCGACCTGGTGGTATATCCCCAAATACTACCTCATTCCTGTCAAGGATGGCCTATATCTCTGGATGAACTGTTCGACTAGTGGTCTCTGCCTCTGATGCCCGCAACTCAACCGCCCACTCTATGTCTCCTTGTCGGAAGTCTGCCTCCATCCAGTGTGCCGAAACTATCTGAGGTGGGTAAGTATGCATCCCACGGATCTTCTCATGCTTCCCAGTCTTCTTGTCATCCCACTCCATCTCTAAGGCCTCCCAATCCGTGGTGACCTTCCCCAGAGTAATCATCCACTGAACACCCAGTACCACATTGGTATCTGGTATGTTGACCACGAAAAAGTGATCAGTCACAGCGTAAATACCCATCGTCACTGCTAACTCTGGAACATACCGGGCACATTGCATCGTCTGGGCTCTTGGGACCAAGACTAAAAACCCGTCAAAACTCTCGGTCGGTATACCCCTCCACTCAACCATCTATGCATCAATGAAGTTGTGGGTTGCCCCACTATCAACCAAGACCGATACTCGCTGGCCACGTACTGTCCCACATACGCGTAGTGTCAAATACTTAGGAACTCCTCAGAAAGCTGCAAGGGCCCCTCCTATTGGTGCAAAACCTGCACCTCTTGTCCCTGGAGGTGGAGGCGGCAACTGATCCTGGGCCGTCTGACTATCTCCTGCTTCCTCATCATCCTCCTCATCCTCTTCCCCGCAATAATGAGAGAAGACCTCAATGAAGTGTGCTTTTCCAGCAACACACCTATGCCCTGGTGCCCACGACTCCTAACAAGTGAAGCACAATTGATTCTTCCTCAACTCCCTCCTAGCCTCATCATCTACCTGTGCCCATTCTGGATTCCCTTTTCGAGGAGGAACCCTCACATCCTTCCCCTTGGGTTGGAAACCCTGTCTCTGGGAGTAAGGTGTCCGCGTCCTAGGCAATGCATCCTGCAAATCCCTAGTCCTACTGATAGCATTCTGGAGTGTAGCTGGTCTAGTAGATCTGACTAGACCTCGAAGTGGCTCCGCCAATCCCTCCACAAACATATAGATCATCCGTGTTGCGGATAGATATGGCAGCATCACCAAAACCCTCAATAAATCTTCAATGTATGTCTCTAGGCTCCCTGTATGTTTGAGCTTCGTCAGCTCAACAAAATGCTGTTCTGGATCCCTCCGGTCAAAATTCTCTATCAATCTCCTGGTAAACTCGGCATATGTCGTCACTATGGAATGCTCGAGTGTCACCATCCTATGGAACTACCAGTCCTAGGCCTCACCATCCAAGTGTAATGTTGCCACCTTGATGGCCTCTGTCTCTGACATCTGGTTAAGCGGGAAATAGATATCTAGTTTCTCCATCCAAGAATTTGCCGAACTGTTTGATGATCCATGAAATGTAGGCAAATGAAATCTACTAGAGGAACGGTGGGAATCTCCATCATGGTAATGCCGGTGCCCTCTATGATGGTCACAGGGTCTACTATCCCACTGGAGTTGCACAAAATCTCTGAATGTGAGAGCATCCCTGAACTCCTACTCGTAGGACTGATACTCTGCAAAATACTCATCTAAGTGTCCAGGCTCTACCTCCTGTTGGGCTCCTACCCCTATATATGCTCCCAAGAATGTGGGCATGGTAGAGCAGGTAGGTGCACGTGAAACCATCGGCTGAGGAGTATCACGCTGAGCAACACCTTGCTTCAGCAAATGGTTGGATGTACCTGATCCCTCTCCGACTTGGAA
Source organism: Pinus albicaulis (assembly GCA_034641835.2). Taxonomy (NCBI): domain Eukaryota; kingdom Viridiplantae; phylum Streptophyta; class Pinopsida; order Pinales; family Pinaceae; genus Pinus; species Pinus albicaulis. Next base: position 6,257 of record JAXQQM020083121.1, read on the forward strand.
AACCCTTGGAGTCTCACGCTGCCTAGCCTCCACAGCTGTGAACCTCTGTCCCATCACCTCAATCTGTCGAGCTAAATCCTGCACCGACTTGAGGAGTGCCTCTCCAAACTGTTTTGCCTCTGTATCATCTGCCATCGGCTCTTTCTGCCTCAAATCTACTACAAGCTCCACCTGCTCTGTGTCCATCACAGGTTCTCTCTCCTGATCTGCGTCCTCTATCTGGGCACAGTCTCCCTCTTCCTAGGTGGTCTCCAACCTACGCTCATGGTCTCTATACTTCCTGCCTATGTATGGTCTCTTTCCCGATGTCATAGACCATAGGTTGAGTAAGAACTATGCTCTGATACCACTATAATATCCTATTTCAAGGATATCTCTAAAACACAGCAAAATCCAACCAAGGATGGACTTGGAGGGCATTTACCGGATATGTCGCCTCTAAAAGAGGACAAGATCCAGAGGCTACCTAGCCCTTTCCAGAATCTGTCTAGGAGTGAAAGATAAACACACCAAGTGGTATAGAACTAGTGTGCTCCAAAACAATGATAATGCACCAGACATATAATATAAAGAGAATATGGCAACTACGAAAGATCATCCAGAAAACATAGAGAGGAAATGCTGAGCCATTTTATTAATATGAGAAATGTAATGAAGTACAATAGGCTAATATTGTGCAAGGCAAGTGAGAAAACACTCTCAGAGAATACCGGAAATGGCTGCTTTAGGAACTGTGTCCTAGCTGCTAGAAACTACCATGTAGCTGCTACTACTGGAATGGACTGAAGACTAGGGGCTGATCCCCTTGCTAGAATAGGCTGAAAATCGGAAAACCACCTCTCCTCGACAACCCCAACAAGATCCAAAAACCATTCCAAGAATGGCTAACCCCATAAATCACCAGAAACTACCTCCCCCGTGAATTACGCTAGCCTCCAAGGCACTGTGCAATGGCTAGATACAAACAGCTGAAATACTGCCACAAACTCCGCCAAAACCCTTCGTTGGGAAAAGGCTGACCCTCTGATCAAAATCCCAGATAAATCACCTGCAGAAACACCAATCCGAAGCTCCTCCACAATGGATTGCATCCTCTCTCCTAGTGACTGTGCAATCTCTATAAGCTCCAACTCCGCAACAAACCCAAACAATGAAACGACTCACAAAAAGTTGAAAAACCAACCTTGCTCGAGCAGGCACTCTAAGTCCCCTGGGGCTAAGGGCGAGATCTTCGACTGGAGACACTCAATGCTCTAAAAAGTGCTGTAGACAGGCTAAATAGCCAACATGCTCAAGAAGACAAAAGTCTCACTCCAAAATCATCAACTCAAGAATGATCCAAATGAAGAGGTTCCTCCATCTTTTATAACATTGGTTTCCCTCCAAAACCCAACGTAGCCTCTCTCTCCTCCACATACTTATCCTTATCTGCGTAGAAGCTTCTAGAGTGTACATAGGCCCCCCTCCTCTATGTTTTGTTTGGCTCCCTTGACTCCCCTTCAGTCACAACGTTGTGCTACTGGGTGGATGTCTTATTTTACTTAAGTGAGTTAGACCCTCTTTACTCACTTTTTATTTATTTACAAACCATAGACGACAAAACTATACAAAATCGAATATTCCAATTAGCTGTCGCTAATTAGGAATATTACACTATCCAACTGGTTCATTTTCATGACATTAAAAATACTTGTGTCCCAATTTGTGACACTTGTAACACTGGTAAGAATTTCCTCTACCTCTGCCATTACCTCTTCCTTGCTGGTATGGCCTTCCACCTCTGGTGTTACCTTCTCTCTCAGTTTGTCGCAAAGTCTTCGAACTGTTTCCTTCTTCATTACTGTTGGTTGTGATACCTCTCCCAAAGGATTGTCCTCTTCCTCTACCGGATCCACGTCATCTTCTTGCATTCTGCTTCTTGGAAATCTTTTCTTCCACCTTCAAAGCACACTGGTATGCCTCCTCTATATTGTTTTGTGAAAGAATATTGATTTCATCCAATATCTCCATCCGTAGACCATTCACAAATCTGGATGTCTTATAAGGGTTATCTTCAACATACACAACCCTCAAGTTCAATTTATAGAACTCTCCTATGCATTCCTTTACAGTCATTATCCTCTGTCTCAGGTTCTACACTTGACAGTCAATGGAAATTTGGTAATATTTAGGCAGGAACTTGATTTTCATATTTGCAATCATCTTGTCCCCACTCTTGATCAAAGGTTTTTCATTCTTCTCCTTTTTTCTTACACACTGCCCCACCACATTGCGGCGTGTCCTTTCAACTTAGTGACAACAAACCTGATTTTTATTTCCTCACTGATTTCCTCATATTCGAAGTATTTATATAACTCACTTATATAGTTCAACAATTATTCTGTGGATAAAATTCCATGATAATTTTCTGAGCTCTGGTCTTGACTAGCTTCTATCCATCAAAACAGATTTTAGTAATCTGTTTTCTTGTGGCTCATTCTCTAGCTCATCTATTTCTGATTCTGGCTCCTCATATTCACTGTCATCACCATCTTCAGGGTCCCTATGCCTTCCTTCTTCTATTGTTTCCAAATGTGTTGACATCACTCTAATTTATTCGCGTAGTTCTTCATCTGCTACTCCCCTTGCAGCTCTTCCTTGGCCTTTTCTCCCTACTTCAGCTCTTCCTTGACCTCTTATTCCTACTTCCATCTTCACTTAGGAAGAAAAACTTTCTCTGGTACTAATTGATGTAGAATAGTTGCAAAAATAATAGTATTGCATTGTGGACTGAGTTTTTAAAACTCCTCAAAAAATCCGTTTACTTTGCAACATAGCTTAAACCTTGGAAGTTATCAACACACATACGTGTGCAAATCAACGACAGATTTTTATAACATATGCAGAACCAACAATAACCCAAACCAACACATAAACCTGAACAAAATGCGAACACGTGGGAGTTCTTTTAGGAGGGACCCACACAACTCTGACCAATCATCGCCAGTCACACTTCACACAATATACAAGTTAACTCAAAATGTTAATGTCTTTTTACTGTGATTTATGATTTTGTACCACACTGACACATGTCTTCCACTTCGTATCACAGACCTCTTAACTTACCCCATGACGGTCCTTAATGCTAACTGTAGAACTTTGCGATGTGCAATCACCGCTTTCAATCTACATTGTTGGTTCCTGCTGGATCTGATGGTCCACGCAATTCCCTCTCCGTAACACTTTGCATCACAAACCTTTTAACTTACCACACGAACATCCTTAACGCTAACTCCATTATTTTGTGACTTGCGATCATCGCTTTCAATCTCCATCGTTGGCTTCTACAGGATCCAATGGTCTGCGCAAATCCTCCTCCGTGCTAATTCGCATTGCAAGTTAGGACCTTTAACTTGCGAAATCTGAACATTGTTTTCTATTCTCTATGATGTGTGACAATATTGCGGTTGTGACGTGCTTTTATCGCCATTGATCGGTTTTCCTCATCAGACCTACAAGTCCGATTGGGGTGCATACTATGGTCAACATGATATTTCATTCAACAAAGGAATGTGTAGGATAATGCCTCTCCACGCCTGCAAATCTGATTAATTTTCTTGTGGTGTTATTTAAATACAGATATTCAACTTTGAATAGAGGTTTTAAATAAATAATTTAAAACACAGAGCCCGTTCAAAGCTCAAAACACTTAAAACTAGGTTGGAAATGAAATACTGTTTGAAAAAAACAGATATCCAGATTAAACACAAAACACTTGGAAATAATTTGAAAATGGAAAACACAGAGCCAAGCCCTAAGATGGCCGATTTTACATTTACTTCTGCTTCTCTATTCCCTCCTTTCTCTCTATGGATAGTAGAACCCCACCACGGTGGATTTGGTTCGGTTTTATGCTTTTCCAAAATCCCCATATGGTTGAGAAACTGTCATTCAGTTTCGAAAACAATTTATTTAACTAAATAATTAACTAATCTTAATTTAACCATTCTTTTTATTGTGAAAATTACAACGGGTAAGTTAGCCCACATTAACTTAAACAAAATACTTTAGAAAAAATAAAGTCTTCAAATTCTCAGGACTGTTGATCCTCTTCCCAAGCCACAACATGTGACCAGCTTGTCACATTGCTAGCTCTACTTTAATGCTCGCGCATCATAATATGTGACTATTAATAAGAAAATTATATGATGTTATGTCAATATTAAATTATTAGAATGCACCTAATAATTATTGATAATTAGATTAAATTTTCAAAAAATTATTCTAAATAAAACAAAATTTACCTTCCATTTTCCAACTTTAAAAATTATTTTATTTTTAATTTTTAAAAACTAGCACAACCACTTTAATAAATTTGGTTGATAAAATCATATAGGCCCATATCACGCACATATATCAATTATCAATAATATTAAGAATTAATCTTATTAATCTTATTATCGATAATATTAAGATAAATATAAAAACCATATTAATAATAATTAATATTGTTTTATTACTATTATATTAATAATCATAATTAAACATAATAATAATAACAATAATAATAAATAAATAAAGATAATAACAATAATTATATTCATAATCATTTAATAAATTATATCACTAATCATTTAATAAATTAGATTAATAATTAATACTTTGGGAGCATGAGAGCTGCACTGCCTAACCTAGACTGCGTCGCTCCAGTCCGATCTCAGTTCCATAGTTGACAGGACCAATGGAGGCTGGCCGAGGTGCCGATCCCCCTCCCCCCCTGCTAGAGCTCATCTCTTTCAGGAAGTTAGTGGCTGGAACCCTCAAAAGACCGTTGTAGGAGATGCAATATAAATTCGTCAAGAAACTTGACTGCATCCCTATTGTCGAGTTGTCAGTTGAAGAAGCATGTAGATCTGCCATCAATATTACAGCAGAGGGCTCATTGGCCAGTTTACTGGACTATGACCCTCACCAAAATCCATTGATTCTTGGATCCAGAGGCACTGGGCATCGCTCATCTCGGATGGGATCAATAGCCACTTCGTTGGGAAAGGTTTCTTCGTTTTCTTTTTCGAAAATGCAGAAGAAAAAAACCTCATCTTCAGAAACGGGCCTTACTTCATGGGGCCACAAGGTTTATACCTGAATAAATGGACCCCTGACTTCGACCCAACTCAAGATGTGCCTTCTGTCGTCCCAGTCTGGGTCCGCCTCCCCCATCTTCCACTACATTGTTGGAATCAAAAATCTCTGCAAACCATCGGCAATTCACTTGGAAGGTACATAGATCAAGCTGTGAGAAAAGATCAATATTCTTGTGCTCGGATCTGTGTGGAAGTGGATCTGGAAGTAGGGCTACTGGAAGCAATAAAACTAACCGTGGCAGATTGGACGCACATCCAGGAATTATATTACGAGCAGTTACCCTTCAAATGTCGACACTGCCATGGCTATGGTCATTTCGCAAGGCACTAAAAAAAAAGATCACTGAAGAAAGTGAAAATGTGAAATCTGATCAATGGACCACTGTGCAGAAAACAGGGACAGCAAAACCCCGAGGTAAAGGCCCAGGCAATCCCGGGCTTGCAGGGAAAGAACAAAAGATGGGAACACCAACCCTACGCCGAAAGCAGGAAATCAAAGCATAGAGCCCAATAAAGCAATAGAAGTACCAGAAGTAATCAAAGACAACAATGAACAAGAAAATCTCTCCCCCAACGGAAAAGGAATCGAGGAACAAGCGCAGACAGCGGTGACCCCTGAAGTTTCTCCTTCCCCTACATATGCTGATATAGCCAGAAAAAAAATACTAGACTTTCCAAGCTCCTCGGAGGATGAAATCTCTGAAAGGCCAGCTAAAAGAGCAGGAAGAAAGTCCCGCAGAGAAGCAAGGGAGGAAGAGGCAGAAAGACAAAAGACTTAAGGATGTCAACCTACAATAGAAATGTCAATCGGAAGGAGCACTCGAACAAGGCTTCCAAAAGGAGGAGCTCCCACCACTCCCATCAGTAAGTAATGAGAATTGTCTCTTGGAATTGCAGAGGTTTGGGGAATCCGGCAAAAATCGAAGTGGTCAAGGATCTCATGAAAACAGAACCAGTTGATATCCTCTTGCTCCAAGAGACAAAAATTGAAGGGGATACCCTTCTAGAGATCAGTAAAAAGAAATGGCAGAAGAGTGCAGGGAAAGCAATAAGCGCAAGGGGCTCCTCAGGAGGAATTGCCACCTTGTGGAAGGAAGACCAATTCAAGCTTGTCAACTCCTCCAATACCCAGCAGTGGAGTTTCACTGAGCTGAAGCATATAACAAGTAAGTTAACGCTCTCCCTTTTCAATTTATATGTTCCAGTATTATATTCAGAGAAGAAAGACTACAAGAAAACCTTAAATGAATTTCTCGAACTGCACTCCCCAAACAACATAATCATCGCTGGAGATATCAATCTAGTGATGAATGCAAAAGAAAAAAGAGGAGGCAGAAACCACAAGGACCAAATGATCCATGTGGTAGAAGATTTAATTCAGCAGTGGGACTTAATGGATTTTAAACCAAAGAAAGGGTTATATACTTGGACCAACAATCAGACAGGGGAGGATCACATCTCGGCCAGATTGGATAGATTCTTAGTACAAAGCACCATGCTACTGGAAAGGAGGTTAATTTCCACTAGCATTCTTCCCAAACTCACCTCGGACCACAAACCCATTCTCCTATTGTTGGAGGAGGAAGAAAACTTGGGCCCAATTCTGTTCAGATTCAGCCCACTGTGGGGTGGGAAAATTGGATTCTTTGAGACAGTTTGAATGGCTTGGTCCAACCCTGTAAGTGGCTCCCCCAGCTATGTTTGGGAACAAAGGCTAAAAAACACAAAAAAGGCCCTCAAGGATTGGAGCAAACTCCCTACAAACACTCCCATCAGTGAAAGAAAGGAAGCAGTATAGAAGTTGGAAGAGCTCCAGAGAGAAATGGACACCATAGACATAACAAAAGCAGAATTTAACAAAGAGCAAGATGCCCAATGTAAATCCTTCCGCTCCTTCCGAAATGAAGAAGAACACTGGAGATTAAAGTCCCGCAGTCTTTGGTTGGAATCTGGAGATAGGAACACTTCCTATTTTCACCGACAGTTCAGAGCTCGTCTCTCCCGGAATCACATCTCAGAGATCACAACCTCTGAAGGGACGCTCTGCAAAGGCTTTGAACAAATAAACGTTGTTGCTGCCTCACATTTTCAAAAGTTATACAACAAAGGGAATGAAGGTTGCGAAGGAGAAAACAATGATTTTCTCAACAATATTCCCTCCTTGGTCACTGAGGATGATAACACAGCCCTACTGCAACAAATTAATGAGGAAGAAATCAGCAAAGTCATCTGGTCCATGGAACCAGATAAAGCGCCCTGGCCAGATGGGTTTTCAATTCATTTTTATAGGATTTGTTGGGATATAATTAAATCAGATCTAATCAGAATGATTAAAGGTTTCCTCTAGAAAGAAAAAATGGGGGGCAGTACCAACTCAACTTTTCTCGCATTAATTCTGAAAGAAACAAACCCTACCTCCTTCGACAGGTTTAGGCCCATCTCTTTGTGCAACGCCTCTTACAAGATCATTGCAAAACTCCTTGCCAATAGAATGAAGCCTCTCTTGGGCAACCTCATCTCCTCTGCGCAAGGAGGCTTCGTCAAAGGAAGGCACATATTGGACAATGTAATCCAAGTTCAGGAAACCATCCATTCCAGTAATCTTAGAAAAGAGAAAGGCATGCTGGTCAAGCTGGATATGGCCAATGCCTTCGATAGAGTAAACTTGTCCTTCCTCTACAAAGTCCTGTTGTCCTTCGGATTCTCGCAAGAATTTGTAAACTTGATTAAAGCATGTACCAACAAGCCTTGGATCTCCCCTTTGGTAAACGGGAGGCCATCTAGCTATTTCCAAGCGATGAGAGGGCTGAGGCAAGGATGCCCCCTCTCGCCCTTCCTATATATTCTTCTGGCAGACTCTGTAAGCAGGAAATTGGAGCAGGACAAGGCTGATGGGGTTGCTCCAGGTTTGAGAATTATGAAGGAACTGGACCCTATAAACCATGCTCTTTTTGCTGATGATTCCCTTGTGTTGGGAGGAGCCTCCTGTAGAATAGCGTCTGCGTTCAAATCCACTCTTCAAGCTTCCTGAAATGTTTCTGGGGCAATGATAAGTGAAAGAAAAAGTGCTATCTTCAGCTGGAATGTCGAAGAAAACGAGACACATAATATAGCTCGCACTTTGGGGTTCACGGGCTACTCAAGATGGGACAAGATCATCTACCTCAGGCTGCCACTAACATTGGGTACAAACAGGACTTTTCTGTGGGAAGGAGTGCTATCCAAAATTAAAGCAAAACAGGACTTTTCTGTGGGAAGGAGTGCTATCCAAAATTAAAGCAAAATTGCAACCTAGGGGAGGACAGTGGCTCACGCATGGAGGCAAACTTACTCTCATCAAATCGATTCTATCATCGCTTCCGATTTATCAAGCATCCTTCCTCATGGCCCCAAAATCGATTTCTGGGCAAATCAACAAACTCATGCACGACTTTCTATGGCATGGTGGCAAAAGTAACCAGCGTAAGATGCATTTGGTTAAATGGGATATAGTTAAAATACCTCTAAGTAGCAGAGGCCTTCAAATCAGAGACCCAAACCTTGCAAATACGTCTTTGGGTTGCAAAATTTTGTGGCAGATGCACACAGATCCTGAGCATCCAACAAGTCGAACTCTCAGACAAAAATACATCCCTACAACATCGTTAAGGAACATACAATTTGCAAACAACAGGGAAAGTACGCAACTATGGACTCTCTGCAAAAACGGAATTCACTTCTTCATGCAGCATTTGTACCGAATCCCAGGAAATGGGAAATGAACTAAGTTATGGACGGACATGATTATGGGCCACGCATCCCTGGCTTCCATCACCAGCCTTGACGAAATCCGTGGAATCCTGGAAAATAGAGGAATTAAATACATTGTTGATATTTCGATTTGGGACAGAGATGGTAATTGGGTTGACTGGAATATCAGCAATATTCCAATTCATCTCACTCAGCAGGTTGAAGAGCTCAAAATCAAGCTTTGTGACGCTACCCCGGTCCACAAAGAGGTTGCTGACACATGGGGCTGGGGAGCCTCGGGTATTTACACCTCGGCCAAAGGATACGCATTGTTGCAACCACAGTGAGATAGGAATTTCCCTGCAAACCTCTGGTCCCATGTCTGGGATTCAATGGCTTTACCCAAAATTAATTTCTTTTTTTGGACACTGATGCACAAAAAAATCCTGACAGGCGAAAATCTTCTAAAAAGAAGCATCATCGGCCCTCATAGATGTGCCCTCTGCAATCAAGCCTTGGAAACCATCAATCATTTGTTTGTGGATTGTCCCTTTGCTTCTAAAGTCTGGACTATTGCTCTTCATGGCGTAAATGTCTCTGCCCCTTCCAAAGTATCAGCAGTGAATCTCTTCTATACATGGAAGGATCGTTATCCCTTGACCCTCACCATCAACCCTCTTTGGGCCCGGGTTTGGATCACCATCCCCAAGTTCGTCTGTTGGAAATTATGGCTCACTGGGAATGAACAGATCTTCAACAATATAACCTGGACTCCTAACATTGTTGCTGCAAAAGCAAAAGGCCTGCTTCTGGAAACATTGAGCACCCAAGTTCTCAAACCTAAAACTTTGTTACATCAAGAGGAAAAGAGATGGTTTGGTACTTTTGTCTTTAAACAAAGGAGCCAAAGTACTGCAAAACCCCTACTCATTCCGGAGTGGAGATTAAGAGATAAGGACAAAAATTTTCAGAGCTGGTGGAGAAAGCAACAAAAAACAACGGTCTTCTTCGATGGCGCCTCCAAAGGAAATCCTAGGAATGCGGGCGCTGGAGGTCTTATTTATTCCCCGGATGGTCTCTCAAGAGAAACCTTCAGTTGGGGACTAGGATATCAGCGAACTATATCATAGAAATCTTTGAGGCGGTAAGCACCCGGTTAGCTAAAGAAAAAGGATTCAGGAAACACTGAAGCATTTGGTGATTCTCAAATTCTAATCAAAATATATCTTCGAAGGCCGGTTTAATGATGTTGTCTAAAAAAGATCCTACGAAAGGTAAAGTTATTTCTTCACGAGTTCACCTCCTTGAAATGCTTCCATATTCTGAGGAATCAAACAAAGAAGAAGCGAGATGCGAGAAATTTATGCCAATAAATGTTTTAGCCACGGACCATGGAGACCTGGTATAAATGAAGGAATATTTAGATACAAACTTGCATCCAGAAAAAGCAATTTATCATGTAATGGAGAAAATGACGAGAACTCATGTATTGAAGGTTGTTAGGTTGATTAGGCCACGGCCCAACACAGTTTTCTATTAATAAAAATCGTAATCCATTTTGAGTTAATTAAAAAAAAATTAATATTAATTAATAATTAATTAAAATCTAATTTAGGATTAGATTTTAATAAAAAAAATCTGATTTCTAAGCCGAGTAACATAAATTATAGAATTCTCGCAGTTTGACTCATCAACTTTGGAGGCTCGTAGACTGAGTTTTACTTTGCCAAATGAGGCCCAAGATGGCTCATTGGAAAGAAAAAAATCACGAAGAACATTTTTAAGGAAGTTTTATTAACAAATTTGATCATTTATTGGGTCTAAAATTAGGCAGAAGATCAACATCCGAATTTAAAAATAATAATAATAATAATAATAAATAAATAATAAAAAAAATAAAAATTTAAGTTTTAATTTTTGCATCCTCATTTTCCCAAAGGATTTTCTGAGTGCAGATATATTTGTCAATAATATCCTTGGACAATTAAATCCCTACAAGCATCAATAGAAAGATCAGATTCCCTTTTGAAATATTGAATTCAATTAGATTTGTTTTAATTCCAAATTTGGCATTTTACTTTTGTTTTTTCATTTTAATTTTGTTTTGATTTAATTTTTGCAGAAAAACAGTTGAAGGGATGAGGTGAATAAGATCTCAATTAATGAGAATGCTCCAACAATTTAAGAATGGAATTTTGAGCAAATAAAAATTTGATTGAGCAGATTTCTTCTTCAACAAACTTTATTGTTAAGAATTCTTTTGCAAATATTATAAATAGAAAATTGAAAAATGTAATAAGGGCTTCTCTCCTCTACAATTCTGGACTTCTAAAAGCACTTCTATAATAGGGATTTATACTTGTAGGTGGGAGGAGAGAAATCTCATATCTGGGGATTATTAAATAGAGTTTGCACTATTGTAGCTCTGGTTTTGAAAGCAGAAGTTCGGGAATTGTAAAGGATTGTTAGAGACCAGAGCTAGAGAAATGGACTTAATAAATTAGTATTTATAATACTATTATTTTAAATGCTAGTTTCATTTTATGATAACAGGAATGTGTCAATTTACTTCCGTATTTGTGCACTTTTCTCGATATGAGCAATTTGCCTCAAATTTATGTTATTATTTATCTCTACTCTTATGGGATAAATTTCGATTTCTGAGTAATTATTTACTCAGAAATCTGTCTTATAAATATAATTTATTGAATAGTGATATCTTGTGAACTTTTTCTGCATATTATTGTTTAATTATTCAAGTTACTGATTAAATGATCAATGTCATTTTGCAAACTTCTTCTTAAGTGTTGTTGATTGACTATTTCAGTTAAGAGGTCTCTAGATAGGATGTGTTTGGTATTATTAATGTTATTTAATTGAACTATTTAGTTAGCTTGGTATTCATTATAAGCCAAACATATTTAAATCCCAATTATTTAAAATATCTTGCTCTCGGTAGTGATAGATCTATATCTTCCTAATTGAGATAGGATTAAGATAGTTCATTTTTATTTCATCTTAGAATAATTTTTCATATAGATTAAATTATACATCCCTGAAAATTCCTCTTCCCAAAGAGGCAAAACTATAAATGTGGCTTGGATAAGCCCAAAGTAGCTTAAAGATCACTTTCTTTCCATGTCAGCAAGAAAAATGATGTGATGTATCTTTCCCATTGGTAGACAAAAGTTATATTTTAAGCCAATAGAGATTTAGAGAAGGTAACTGGACCTAGTTAAACTAGTCGGAGCCACTATTCCAAATGGAAAAGGAATTTCTTTAAGATCCAGACCAGGTGGTCATTCGCCATGTTGTGTCAGCGAATTTCGAGGCATCAAAAGGCTCTAGAGTTATCACAAAATTATTATTATTAACTTAATTTAAGTTGACTCAATCATTGAATAGGTATAAAATAAATATGGGAAGAATTATTTTTAGAACTAACATGAATTGGTTGACTTTTTCGATATTAGTTGTGAGTTTTTCCAATTTTATCACAAAATTAATAATAATAATTTAATTTAAGTTGACATAGTTATTGAATTGAGATAAAATAGATATGGGAAAATTTTTTATTACAACTAAAATGTATTTGTTGACTTTTTCCATCTTAGTTGTGAGTTTTTCCAATTTTCATCCTATTCAAGTTTGTATATTAATTTCTTGATTTAATATATGAATAAATTTAATATATGGAGGAGATGACAGGAAATGAGGCTTTTAGAGTTATCCCAAAATTATTATTATTAATTTAATTTAAGTTGAAGAATCATTGAATTGATATAAAATAGATGATAGATGTGGGAATATTTTTTATTAAAACGAAATTGTATATGTTAACTTTTTCCATTTTAGTCATGATTTTTTCAAATTTTTCACAGTATTTGAGTTTGTATATTAATTTTCTTGATTTAATATATAAATAAATTTACTTTTTTGAAGCCTACGTTATATCTTATTAATATTAGTATGTTAGATTAATATTAATATTTTTTACATCTTCTAAATTCAACATATTGAGTCGACATTTAAAAATGTTGAGATACAATCTTTCTTACATTAAACCTAACACCTACACATCTCTTCCATATTGGGGTGTAAAGTGCCTCTTGGTGTAGTAAAGTAATTTTCCAAAACAATTAGATTCTATTTTGAGACAATTCCAAAGTAGACCTCTTCTATTGTCATAATTTTTGTTGCTAAGATAACACCTCAAAGAGCATGCATAAAAACAACAACAATTTGACAATGTAAGGCTTGACATAAATATTGATGCCACTATGTGGGTCACGTATTTTTATTTAGAAAATATTTTTTTCCTAAAAAAAACTGTGAGATGACATAAAAAATGATGCTACAAGCCTATATTCAGTAGTATGGAGAATTTTTAAAATGGTGACTATAATGGCCAAATTTTTTGAATAGGTGTACAAGATTCTTAGTGCACAATGATGGATTGTGTATCCATATAGGTTCCTTCAATGAAGGGGGGGTTTCCCAAAACCAATAGTGTTGATAGAAGGCCATATGAGTAAGTGAAAAAGGTTATGTAGCTAATGAAACATAAGAAAATAGGTAGTGGTATGACCATTAATGTCACAAAGAGAACAAGGTTGTGGAATCCAAGTGCTAGTGGTGGTTGGTGGGGATAATGAGGGGTTTGTGGATCCCCCAAATTTCCTATCATTTCTAGTAGTTGTCTTTTGGGCATATGGCCTAGTTAATGTGATTTATGTTGGAAATGACTCGGGTGTCATAGACAATGGGACACTTGTAGGAATTATGAGATTAAAGAATAAGTGGACTAGTGGTATTGTAGAAATATTATGGTGGGGGGGGGAATATACTTGATGTGCATTGATCCCACCACTAATATAAAATATTTTAATTTCACATAACAAATATGATAATAAGTAGTTTGGGTATTAAGTCTCCACAAGGGCATAGTATTTCCCAATATGGACTTGCTAGTTCTTCAAAGTTGAATTTTTTTTTGAAACTCTTCCTCCAGCAAAGAGTAGTCACTCGCCAATACGAGACCCCATCATCCTCCCAACCTTCTAGTTTTTCCTAGGAAGGAGATCAATAACTTCAAATCATTCACATTCATATTTACAATTGGGAAAATGACATGCTTAAGCCTAATCTAGTGGAATGTGATGATTCTCAACCCTTAACTAGTGACACTATAAAGATCCCTTAACCTAATGTAGACCCTACAACCTCTCTGCAAAAGGCACCATTACATCATACTAGACATATCAACATACGATGACTACACATAGCTATAGCATTGTTGATGATTTGGCATAGTCACATGTCACCATGTTAGTTCTCAAGGTCCTTTAAACCAATATTTCTCATTGAAAGGAATTATTATTAGTTTTGGGTGATACCCATTGATTAATTCACGCTTGATGACCTTTGGCCTAGATACCTTTAAACCAAGGCTTCCCCCTTCAATTTCATTTCAAATTATAGCAATGATAAAAAAAAAAAATTATCATCCATCATTACATCATTGACAAAGGTGATTTTTCTCATGTCATTCCACTATGGACTAGCTAAAGCTATGATCCCTTGAGCTAATTCAATCCATCATCACACTTCATGTGCCTATGATAGCTATCCTTCTCCACTCAAATGGGTCTTTCAAAAATGTCCCCATTAAACTAGATGGAAAGATAGTCTTGATTAGCATAGAGGTTGCAAATTTTCCACACAATTACAATGTTATTATTTGGTGTAGCTATATATGTATACCATGAAAGTGGTTTCCTCCTTGGTCTTTGAACTATGATGTTTCCCTGCCAGTTGAAGTTACCAACCTTTGGATCACTTCTACATTAGTGATTCCATTTAACGCTTATGAGCTACAACCT
>JAXQQM020067924.1:0-72986 GCA_034641835.2 Pinus albicaulis
CTCTCATTTAGAATAAGGAAATGAATTTAGTGACAGAATTCTAAAAATGGTATTCTCCAGTTCATAAAATTGAACCCCATATAACTGAGGTGTTCCAAAGTTTGCAATGAGTGCGTAAACCTGATAAACCGCAAACCATGTACCGTTGGCGCAGAGGTCGAATCTCTCCCAGGGAAGAAGAGAAAATAGAAGGCAATATATATTGAAAGAATTTGATGCGGAAGATAAAACAACTCAGAGATATCAAAACCCTAAATATCCAGAGAATTTGGAGATGCGGTGCAGAAGATAAAACAACTCAGAGATATCAAAACCCTAAATATCCAGATAATTTGGAGATGCGGTGCAGAAGATAAAACAGCTCAGAGATATCAAAACCCTAAATATCTAGAGAATTTGGACATGCGGGGAATCGAACATGAGCAGCTAGCCCTTCGCATATGAGTTGCATCTGCTTTCATGGAACAGATGCGATGCAGAAGATAAAACAACTCAGAGATATCAAAACCGTAAATATCCATAGAATTTGGAGATGTGGGGAATGGAAGATGAGTAGGTAGCCCTTTGCATATAAGCTGCATCCCCTTTCATGAAACAGGGCAACATGCCTAATAATAATGTGCAACTAAAGAAGGTTGCCTAATTTCTTGAAAATTATAGCTCAAACACCAATTGACAGCAAATCGGAAAGAGCAAGTCGTGGTTCTCACAAATGTATCCACCATTGCACGAGGCCGGAGTACCGACTATCGTTAGTGTTGGAATTTTGCTGAATTCCAAAATAATAAAACTGCCTTCCTTAACATAGAGAAATATTCAGAATTTCTTCCACAGTGATAGAGTTTCACATAAAAAAAATTCTATTTCATATAAAAAAAATTGCTGTTACAGATTCTTCCTCAAAGAGGGATTTACAATTGTGACTGCTGCTGTCACAGTGCACAAATAAAACTCACTGTCTGTGTAAAAACACACTCTGTCTCACTAAAATAAAACACTGCTGTGTATGCTCTGTATTTTTCCTAAAACACTCTGCTGTGTGTAATAAAAAAAATTACAGCTCTGTCTCTGTTTTTAAAATACGCTGCTGTGTATCAAAAACATAACAATTACAAATGACTTTGTTTCTGCATATAACAAAACAGAAATATCTCAAAATATCTCAGGTTGAATTAATGCCATTAACTGACATACAACCACTAAATTCACCGCTTCAGAAATCTTTATGGCTCATTACTTCTGTCAGCACCGCTTGATAAGTGCATTGATGACAGATTTTACTTGCTGGCACTTTGATTTTTCATCCCGCACTGCTGTGCACAATCCTGTGTAATAAAACCAGTTCTGTTGTCTTCCCCTTTTTTGACTTCTGCACTGCTGTGCCTTTTATAAAAATTTGCTGTGTATTAAAAAAAAACATTCACTGTGTATATATTTTTTCAATACATAACAACACTTTTAATATATATGTATTACATATATTAAACAAAAAACAAATAACGTTAAAACTTTAAACGTCAAACATTAACATGTGGGCCGTATAAAATATATGTGGGCCCCGATGCGATGATGTCAGCAATCCGAGGGGGTAAGGTCCTCCGCCCAAATCTCTTCATCGACCCCCGCGGACTTTGCTTGCCGCTGTTCTCTTCACTGCCGTCTTCATGCAGTTGAAAATTAATTCCAACACTCCCCCTTAATTTCAACTGCTGGGTTTTCTTGCATACCCATGCATCTTCTGAAATGTTCAAAGCTTTTCTGCTGTAGTGGCTTTGTGAGGATATCTGCAAATTGATCCTCTGTTCTGCAATGCTGCAATACAATCTCGCCATTGCTTACCAATTCCCGTATGAAATGAAACTTGTTGTCAATGTGCTTTGTCCTTTTATGAAAAACAAAATTTTTAGACAATGCAATAGTTGAACTATTGTCACAAAAAATCACTGTCCCTTTTACCTGTTCTTGACATAAGCTTCTCAACATTTTTCTCATCCAAACTGCTTGACACGCTGCTGCTGTAGCTGCCACATATTCTGCTTCTGCTGTAGATAATGCTACAACGGGTTGTTTCTTAGAAGCCCATGAAATGGCTCCTGAACCCATATGAAAAACATAACCGGAAGTGCTCTTCCGATCATCTACACTTCCAGCCCAATCACTGTCTGTGTATCCAACTAAATCTGAATTTTCTGAAGTAGTATACAAAATACCAAACCTTTTAGTACCTTTAACATACCTCAAAATTCTTTTTGCTGCTTGCCAATGTGCATCCTTTGGCTTTTCCATGAATCTGGAAATCAAACTAACAACATGCATTATGTCCGGCCTAGTTGCAGTCAAATACATAAGGTTGCCAACTATGCTCTTGTATAAACTAGGATCAAAATCCTTGCTGCTGTCCTCTCTGCTGAGTTTTAATCCCATCACTGTGGGAGTGATTGCTGCTTTGCTCTCCTGCATGTTAAATCTTTCAAACACCTCATTAACATACTTTGCCTGTGAGATAAAAATCCCATTTTCATCTTGTTCTACTTCTATTCCCAAGAAGTATCTCAACAAACCCATATCAGTCATTTCAAATTCTTCTTTCATGACTGTTTTAAAATGTTCAATAAGGCAATCATCATTACCTGTAAAAATAACATCATCAACATACAAGACAACAATCAAGATTTTACCGTCTTGTTCTTTGATTTAGAGGGTGGGTTCTCCCTCACACTTCTCAAAACCATTTTCCAGTAGATATGAATCTATCCTACTGTACCACGCTCTTGGCGCTTGCTTCAGCCCATAACTAGCCTTCTTCAACTTGCATACTTTGTGCTCTTGGCCTTTCTTTTCATAGCCGAGAGGTTGATCTATGTAAAACTCTTCCATTAACACTCCATTCAGAAATGCTGACTTCACGTCCATTTGGTAAACTTTCCACTTGTTTTGTGCTTCTATGGACGACACTGCTCTCACGGTTTCCATTCTGGCAACCGGTGCGAAAGTTTCCTCATAATCTATGCCATGCTTCTGCTTATAGCCTTTGACAACAAGCCTTGCCTTGTGTCTCTCTATCTTGCCTTCAACATTACTCTTGGTCTTGTAGACCCATTTAACACCAATGACATCTTTACCTTTTGGGGGCTCAACCAAATCCCAAGTTTTGTTCCTCTCTATGGCATTTATTTCCTCATCCATAGCTTCTATCCATTTCCTATCCTTGATAGCTTCTTCGAAATGAACAGGATCATCAACATGAAAATATAAAGCAAACAAAGAATTGATACCTTCATTAGCTATATCTTGTTCATAAATTTCTTTCAAACTTATGAATTTCTTACCTCTTTCAGTAGGTGTACAAGTACTTGAAGAAGCAGTTGAATTTCCTCCTTGTGGTGTGCTTGGAGAAGCACTGTCATTTCTCCTCAAGGGTGTGCTTTGCGGTGTTGGTGTTGCTGTTTGGGGATGTATTTCAGCCAACTCATCATCATTCTCATCATGAGATAAACAGTTTTTAACATTCATTGTTTTCTCTATGCTTCCATCCCAAGCTTCCTCTTCAATGAACTGAACATCCCTGCTCACAAGAAACTTCTTGCTGGATGGGTTATATAACCTGTATGCCTTGGATTCCTCACTGTATCCAATGAAAATACATTTCTCCCCCTTGCTGTCCAACTTCTTCCTTAGTTGATCCGGAATGTGTGCATAAGCCACACATGCGAATACCTTCATATGTGTGACACTTTGCTTTGCGCCACTCCATGCCTCTTCCGGCACTTTGTTCATAACTGCTTTTGTAGGGCACCTGTTCAAAATATACGCTGCACAATGTACAGCTTCAGCCCAATAATCATTAGGCAAATTCTTTGCCTTTAACATACTCCTCGCCATGTCCATTATGGTTCGGTTCTTCCTTTCGGCCACTCCATTTTGCTGCGGAGTATATCTAGTTGTAAACTGCTTATGTATTCCATTTTCCCTACAAAAACGTAGGAAATATTTAGATATATACTCACCTCCTCTATCAGTCCTTAAGACCTTGATATGCAGCCCACTCTGATTCTCAACAAGTGCTTTGAAATTGCGGAATTTTTCAAACACTTCACTTTTGTTTTTCAAAAAGTAAACCCAAGTTTTTCTTGTAAAATCATCTATGAATGTTAAGATATAGTGGCTGCTTGCTAGCGATGGAGTTTGCATCGGTCCACATACATCCGAGTGGACAATCTCTAAGGGTGCTTTCGCCCTTATGCTTTTTCCGGAAGGAAAACTTTCTCTGTGTTGTTTCCCAAGAATACAACCTTCACAAAGGCTGTCCGGTTTCTCTATCAATGGTAAACCACTTACCATTCCTTTTCTGTTCAACAAATTAAGACCTCCAAAGTTGAGATGTCCAAATCTCAAGTTCCATAACCAATTATCATCCTTTGGTTCGCTTTGGTAAGTCTCTTGTGCAACTGCTGCTTTCTCTTCGCCATTCTTCAAGTCTGCTCTCATCCTGAGAGGGAACATCCTGTTCCTTGTCATCTTCACTTCAGCAATACATAGTTTGCTGGGTGGTTTATCCATGATGGTACAAACATCATTATCAAAGAAAACATTATACCCCTTATGGACAAGCTGTCCAACACTTAAGAGGTTACATTTCATTCCTGGAACATAATAAACATCTGCTATGGTTTTCCTTACACCTAATCTTGTTAAAACATTCACATCTCCTTTTCCCATAACAGAAACTTTGCTATCAGTTCCTAGTGTGACTTGTGACTGCACACTTTCATCTAACATAGAAAACATTGCTAAGTTTCCTGTCATATGGTTACTACAACCGGAGTCTAGAAACCATAAGTATTCACTCTTTTCTTCAGCCATATTACAAGCTAAAAACAAATTACTTTGGCTGATATTTTCTTTTGTGAAATTTGCACTAGTTTCACTTCTCATATCATTCTGCTTCTTCTTTCTACATTCATTAGCATAATGACCATATTTCTTACAATTATAACATTGGACATTGGATTTGTCATACCTTTGTCCTTGAGCATTCTGCTGTCCACTTTGCTGGTTGCCTTGGCCGTGGCTGTGACTTTGACTGTTGCACCTTCCATGTGAATGTGAAGGGTTGTTCCTTCCACCTTTGTTTTTGCTTCTGCCTCTTCCTCTTCCTTTGCCTTGCCCTCTTCCTCTTCCGAAAGACATCTGGGACTTAAAAGCATGTTCTAGAGATGAGTTTTCACTCCTACCCAATCTCTGTTCATGGGTTATCAGTGATGCATGTAGCTCATCCACTGAAAACTTTATGAGATCCCTAGTCTCCTCTATGGTGGTGACAATCACATCGAATCTTGAGGGTAAACTTCTCAAGAGTTTATCAACAATCCTCTTGTCTTCAAGAGTCTCTCCATGAGATCTGATTTGTGTGACCATTCCAATCACATGAGTGAAGAATGAGTCAATATTATCTGACTCCTTCATACAGAGAGTCTCAAAATCTCTCCTCAGCAACTGAAGTTTTGTTGTCTTCACTTTCTCCATTCCCTGATAAGCTGTCTTGAGAGTTTCCCATGCTTCACTGGATTTCTTAGCTGCTGCTATCCTTGGAAACACACTCTCATGCACTGTTTGATACAAGAAGAAAAGAGCCTTGGCATCTTTCTTCTTATTGCTCTTCAGAATCTCTCTTTCTGCCTGAGTTAACATATTAAACTCAAGTTCATATGCTGGCTCTTCAAAGCCATCCTCAACAAATTCCCATAAGTCTTGGGAGACAAATAAAGCCCTCATAGTTATTGACCAGTAGTCATAATTTTTCCCGTTAAATTGAGGGAGATGGATATTTCCCATACCCATACCAGTGCTGGAGCCAGCCATTCTGCACTTCTAACTATGATAAAAACACTTGACTGTGTGTTTAAAAACTAACCAACTGTACTGCAACAGTAACACAAAACTATATAGAGAAATACCTTAAATCCTTTATGGCTGAGTCTTCACACTGCTGGAGAAGCTGGTGCAACAAAGAATTTGTTTCCTTCAGTTTATTTGACCTTCAAATAGCCTGGATTGGCTCCGATACCATGTTGGAATTTTGCTGAATTCCAAAATAATAAAACTGCCTTCCTTAACACAGAGAAATATTCAGAATTTCTTCCACAGTGACAGAGTTTCACATAAAAAAAATTATATTTCATATAAAAAAAATTGCTGTTACAGATTCTTCCTCAAGGAGGGATTTACAATTGTGACTGCTGTCACAGTGCACAAATAAAACTCACTGTCTGTGTAAAAACACACTCTGTCTCACTAAAATAAAACACTGCTGTGTATGCTCTGTATTTTTCCTAAAACACTCTGCTGTGTGTAATAAAAAAATTACAGCTCTGTCTCTGTTTTTAAAATACGCTGTTGTGTATCAAAAACATAACAATTACAAATGACTCTATTTCTGCATATAACAAAACATAAATATCTCAAAATATCTCAGGTTGAATTAATGCCATTAACTGACATACAACCACTAAATTCACCGCTTCAGAAATATTTATGGCTCATTACTTCTGTCAGCACCGCTTGATAAGTGCATTGATGACAGATTTTACTTGCTGGCACTTTGATTTTTCATCCCGCACTGCTGTGCACAATCCTGTGTAATAAAACCAGTTCTGTTGTCTTCCTTTTTTTTTACTTCTGCACTGCTGTGCCTTTTATAAAAATTTGCTGTGTATTAAAAAAAAACATTCACTGTGTATATATTTTTTAATACATAACAACACTTTTAATATATATGTATTACATATATTAAACACAAAAAAAATAACGTTAAAACTTTAAACGTCAAACATTAACATGTGGGTCGTACAAAATATATGTGGGCCCCTATCTTTAGCGATGATATCGAAGCAATCCTGAGGGAGTAGGTTCTCTTCGCTGTCAAAGTCATATTCATCAGATTGGAAATTAATTCCATGGTCAGAAGCATGCTGAGTGCGATACAATCGTTTCAGGACCATCTCTGTTTCTTTTGCTTCGCGCGAGATAACTTAGTTTTCAGCGAGATAAATCCAGCAGAGATAAATGCATGTAGCGACATGAGTTACCATCGCCCTTATACTGCATAAGCTTGAATATAAAAGCACGCTAGTATGTGCAAACCTAACCTAGATAACTCGCGTTAGTTACCACCGCCATTATATGTGCAATAGCGATGTAATTCGTGATTCACCATTGCCATTATGTGCAACAAAGCGGTTATGATATAGTGCTCTATTCAGACCATCACTGCGATTGACTTTAGCCTCCTCCGTGGAGGATATGCGATTTGCCTACACTGTATACGTGAGTTCACTCTAGACGTGCAGTAATCAGTAGCCGGTTATGCTAGGTATTTCCGGGTGAGCGGGAATGAAATGCAGGTTATGCGACTTATCTCTGCCAGGTATGCGACTTATGTTGCCGGCTATCACTGGCGCATATAACGCGAATGATATGTCGCGTTTCAGGATGAGATAAGCAGCGTTTCGTGAGATAAGCAGCGTTTCGTATAGATAAGTCGCATATTTGGCATAACTAACTCGCAATGCCAGGAAATAACCCCCGCGTATCTGGGAAAGATTGCTCGGATAGCAAGAAATTCAGTCGCGTATTGGAGGAGATACTTGTCGGAAACGGTTGGCGCCAGAAAAACATCTGCATATCAGTAGGCATATCTGGCGCGTATCATAAGAAACTGACTTATCACTACCGCGTTGATCGTGAATATTGCTCTTATGCATACCGCGTTGATAACCAACAACTGGCATTTCAATACCGCATTAATAATATTTCCACAACGAATATCCATACCGCAACACAGGGCGGCGATATTCTGATACTCATCAATCCCACGACGGTAATTACCGAAACACAGGGTGGCGAAAGTTTCGTGAAAACTGTGAGAATCAGGCAGCAAAAACGAAAAAGGAAAAAAAGAAAATACAAATTACTCTCAAGAAATTTCGATATGCATGTTCATTCGAGCTCAACTGTCCAAAACACAGAGAGTACACGTACAAATACCATGCCAGATATTTGTTGAGTAACTATGAGCTAATGTCTGTCCCGCAGAACCCAAACTGAACCGCTACCAACTTTCATTGATTTCTTGTAGAATGCCAATAACGTCTCTGCTCTCTGCGTCTGCCATGACTGCCCATTAATTAGGATTCAACACAAACGTTTCTCTGAATTTTTTTAACTCAACACAACTGAAGTATATTTTCGTACGAAGAAGATCACCGAATTCATCCACAATATATCACCTACGCCAACTCCACTTTGAATTCATCAAAAAATGTAAAATCGCCGGTTCTTGTTGCTCCTTCGCTCCAAAGAAGGACCCAGAAGAAGCACATACCAGTGGAGTTTCTTTCCCGTCAAGAAAACGAATTACCTTGGGGCTTGATTCGACCTCCAACATTACATTCCACGTGTAGTGTGGATAGTGTAAGAACGATAACGGGGACGGTAGTGAGTGAATCTAAGAACTGAGGGTGAGAGCCACCGATGGCAGAAGCCGCGGTGGGCACACGTCCGCCTTCCTCCCGCATGAAGGCCATGTGTAGCTTGACATTTATTAGGATTAGGTAATGAAGACCATGTGTAGCTTTACATTTATTATTACTAGGTAATGAAGGCCATGTGTTTATTATTAATGGTATTTATATAATGAATTATGTTTGTAGCAACGGTGGTTGACTTAGCGGCCTTAACTCATTATTTATTATTTACGTCTATATAGAATATCATTTTCATGTGGTTGGATAAGCTTTGTTTATCATTGTTTTCAACATTTATATTCATAAAGGATATTATTTTCATTTTGTTCTATAAGTAGTAGTTGATTTATATTTATAAATTATTTGGTAAGACATTTTCATATTTATCAATATGGGAATAAAAACATATTTTTATGCTTATAAAATTTGCTTTCTCATCTATCTTTATCAATTTGTGAATCAAAACATAAAATTTAATTACTAAATAAAATATTTTTTTTTAGATATTTTTTATTTATTTAAATATTTAGGATGTGGTATAAAATGTATTAAATAATGCAATATAAATATTATAATTATTATTAGATCGAATGCTTATATAATAAAGAAAAGAAGGGGTTTAATTAATTAATCAAATGAGTTATTAAGATTTATGCTTATTATAGTGGAGATCCACTTAAATAGTACTTTGTACTTGTAATGAGCTAGGGTTTACATGTCTTTGAATTTTTTTCACAACTTACTCTAATCTTTAGTGATGAGCTACTGTTCACATGCCTTTGCACATTTTCCACAACTTACTCTAATTTTTTGCTTTCGCTGGGACTTCTTTTTTAGCTTGATTATAAACAACTTATAATCCTCTAGGGAAAAATATGTGGCTCACCACCTATCGTAGTGTAGTCACGAGATGTTAAGTCTAGGAATAAGGTGGTCACGAGAACGCCTCATAAATGCCCCGGTACATGCAAATCCATCCTGAGGAGGTCGAATAGATGCCCCAATCTGGAGCACCACATGGAAAAACAATAGATCTAGGTCGAATAGATGGCCTCATCTATTAGACCTCCCCATGGAAAAAAAATAGATGAAGGTCTAATAGATGCCATAATGTCGAGCATGGGATGACGAAATAATTGATAGATTGAGGTCGAATAGATGCCCCCAATCTTGAGCACCATATTGAAAAACAATAGATCGAGGTCAAATAGATGCCCCAATCTCGAGCCCCCCATGGAAAAAAAATAGACGAAGTCTAATATATGCCCCAATGTCGAGCATAAAATGACAAAATAATAGATAGATTGAGGTCGAGTAGATGCCCCAAATCTCGAGCGTCGCATCGCAAAACAACAAGGTCAAATAGATGCCCCCAATCTCGATGGTTTCATGGAAAAACAAGAGATTCAACTGATGTGCTCCAAAAAAAATTAAAACCATATATATGAGGTCAAGTCAATTATAATCTTGGAGCACATACAATTCATGAAATACCAGACCTTAATCTCCAAATTTGTTGGCGTTTGGCCACCGAAACAAGATCTATCAACATGGTTCGAGACAAAATGGCACCCAAAAGTGCATGTTGATTTCCACATTGGATCCAACCCAAAAGTGCATGTTGACTTCCACATTCGAGCCAAACTTTTTCTTATGATGAACTTCACTAATTTAGAGGATTGTTAAAAGACCTTTGAGAATAGCCCTTATTTTCTTAACAATGCTAGGTTTCGTATGCCTCGTTTCAACTCGAACATAGATTTTTTTTTGGCTTATGATCCAGGCTGATATTGATAGCCACCCACCTATTCCTATTACATCTCCTGACGTTAGAGTTTTGGTTGTTTAGGGTTTTCTCTTATTGTTCAATAATAAAAAGGCCCTTGAGCCTCATTTTAACACAGTTCAACGACATGTAGCTGCCACGCCCGAACTAGTCTATTTTCCATTTTGTGTGTAAGCATTTATCAGTATTTGATATTAATGAAAAGAAGTGTTACTCATGTTGCATATCTGTGTTTATGTTTATTTCTATATTTTATTCAATTCACATAAGTATAAATCAACTTATCTTAGAAATATTCGAGCAAGATTCGATTGGAAAAGTCTAAATCAACTTATCACTTAAAAATATCCGGTAAAATTAGATTGGAAAATGCGAACAAAAGTCTCATAAGGAATCGTTGCTACCACAACCCAAACCCATGTAGACACTTCTAGCAAGAAAGGAATAAAATATATAACTTAGTGGAAGACATAACGTATACGAGGCATGAAATGCATGATCCAAAGACAATGTTGGAATAAATTATAATGGAGACAAGTTCTTATGTAAGCATAAAAGGATTTGTGAATTAAAGGAGAGAAATCCTCTTTACGATATTGCAATAAATTCAATGCAAAAGGACCCAATTAAGTTTTTTTGACCTCTTGTCGAACAATCACATTTCAAGATTCAATTCACCCTTTTGGAGAGAGTGTAGACTCCCACAAACGCTCATTATTGTTCTCATTCTTCGGATTCAATACATGCCCTCAAACCAGTCAAAGGAGACAAATGAAAAGGGAGGAAACCTAGAAAGGAGTTAATACAATAGATAGGGAATATTTTGACCAATATGTAAGATTACCTGAATTTAGGTTGTTTCACCCCATCCCTCCTTCTCAATGAAATTGATTTTCAAACCTAAGGGAGCTAAATAGAAATGGAAAATAAATAGGAAAAATTAAAAATGAAAAACCTAGCATTATCATCTTGCAGGGAGTAAAGGTTTGTTAGTGGATCCAACATGGAGGCTCTAGTGGAGTAATGCTAGAAAAGGTGTTAGTCAATGTCTCTTTATGCTTAGCGAGAAACTAGGGGTCAATCAATCATATTAAGCCATAATGGAACTAAATTTTCATGAACGGTTGACAACCCCTTATAAGATCCTATATGAAAATTTTCAATTCATCGAATTGAAGGAGATGGGTTTCTTAATGGAAACATATGAATCACACCTACTCAGGGATAACTTTGTTTTCTCAACAACCTCATTCACCTTCAAAAACTACATTTTAATGAGAAATTTATTGTTAGTGGGTACTTCAACATTATTACCTCACTAGAGGGAAAAATGGGGGGAGTTCGTATATTATGCATTGAATCATAGTCCCTCACACATGCAATTAATCACATGTACTTAGTTGAGATAGAAACAGTAAATGAAATCTACACTTTGACAACTATAGAGTAGGTGGGCACGAGATAGCCAATCAGCTTGACATATTTCTTATCTAAGATTCATTAGTGGAAAAAATCATCGTTTTGCAAGCTTCCATCCTTCCTAGTGCAGTGAGAGACCACTAGAAAATAGTGCTAGAATTGGACCTCAAAGAAGCTTCTAAAAATCGACCATTCCTAATTGAGGTTCTTATATTAATAGATCCATCCTTCCTCGAAGTATCTAAGAAGTGGTGGAAATCCTTGGGTAATCCAAGCCCCTCCTCCATGTTAAAATTTGACAACTACAGAGTAGGTGGGCACCAAATAGCCAATCATCTCGACATATTTCTTATCTAAGAATCATTAGTGGAAAAGTCCTCTTTTTGGAAGCTTCCATCCTTCCTAGTGCAGCCATAGACCACTAGAAAATAGTGTTATAATTGGACCTCAAAGAAGCTTCTTAAAATATACCATTCATAATTGAGGGTTTTCTATTAACAGATCCATCCTTTCTCCAAGACTCTAAGAAGTGGTGGAAATACTTGGGTAATCCAAGCCTCTCCTCCATGTAAAACTTTCAACATAAGTTAAAAGCTCTGAAAGGTTTAAATTAAAAAGTGGACTAGTGAGGAATTTGAAAACATCTTCGAGGAAAAACTAAATATGGAATCTGAAATGGAATGCACCCAACAATAAATGGAACTTGGAGTGTGCTTTGAATATCTTTCAAAGAATGAGAGGGGAGGTGTTAAGAAACTAGAGGAAAGATAGAAGTAAGAGGAGACTCTATGTGCAGTAAAAATTATAAACTCTCATAGCTGAGGGAAGGGGAGAAGAAGACTTGGATTTACCAAAAATGACTACTGAAACACATGCATCATAACCATACCTTCTCGGTTACTAGTAAAAATGGGGGAGTGGCTCTTTGATCACATGGATATTGAAAATGAACTTACTTCATTGTATAAGAATTTCCTTAAAGAGCATAACCCTAAAAAATTGCAAGCCATGGAGAAAATAATTACCAAATTCTAATATTGGTCACCAAAGACTAAAACGTGGCTTTGATAAAAGAAAATACCTTGTAGGAGTTTGTGGAGACGATGAATGAGCCTCCCAAAACTGAGTCTAAGGACGAGAGATGTTCACGTCTAATTTTTTCAAAGTAAGGGTGAGAATTCTTAGGTGATGAGATATTATCTTCGGTGGAGGAGTCACGAAGAAGATGTTCTATACTCCCTTCTCTAAATGCCACTTTCCTAGCTAATTGTTTGTCCTAAATCGGCACAACATAAAAACTTTTATCATCATAAAATTTAATAAGTCAAGAAATAGTTTCGGTTTTATTTTTAAATATTTTATACATATTTTTTAGTTACTTGAATACTTATTACGTAGCAAATATATTAAATAATTTTTTATACGAATATTATAATTATATTTTTAGGTCTAATGGCATAATGAATGACATTATTTCCATTTTGTTAAATAAAACATTGATTTACATTTATAAATTCTTTCCTAAGGCATTCTCCATATTTATCCTTCTCTCAGTAAACATATTTTTATCCTCATAAAATTTACCTCCTCATCTTTATCTCTGTGTGAATGAAAACATCAAATTTAGTTACTAAATAAAATAATTTCTTTTTAGATATTTTTTAAAATATCTAAAAATATTATTGTATAAAATGTATTAAATAATGCTATACAAATATTATTATTGTTAGATACAATGTCCAAATGAATGTTGTATATATATATATATATATATATATATATATATATATATAGATAAGAAGGGGCTTAATTAATTAATCAAATGAGCCAATAAGAGTTAAGACTATTATAGTGGAGATCCCCCAAAATAGTACTTTGTACGTCTCATGAGCTAGGGTTTACATGTCTTTCCACATTTTCCACAACTTACTCTAATATTTCTCTTTTGCTAGGAATTCCTTTCTAGCTTGATTATAATCAACTTATAATCATCTAGGGAAGAGGATGTGGCTCACCTCCTACCGTAGTGTAGTGAGGGGATGCTAAGCGTAGGAAGAAGTGTTAGAAAAATTATATATTATAGAGCAATGCAACACATAAAATATACGGAAACAAAAACACATAGATCATATTAAACGAGAGAGACACAACTATACGTGGTTCACCAAATTTGGGCTACATCCACTCCGAACGACAATCCTTTATATTATCCATCAAAATGAAGAGACAAAACCTACAGCAGATTTGTTGTAATATCCTCTATTCTCACTCACAGTCTCCCTATTTCTTTCTCTCTCTAATAATACACATTCAATACACAACCACAATACAATACCCTCATGCAAAACGAGTGGTTTCCTTCCAGGGAAAAAAGCCCTAAATTAAAAATAACTTCTACCATCGCATCATCTGCCTAATGAACGACCTAGATTGATGATCCAAGTGGATATCGGTGGCCACCCACCTATTCCATTTGGACCAGCACCATCAATTCTTGCAGCTTTTCACATTCAGCACAACTTACTATTTTTAGCAGGTTTTCGGGTCCTCCACTCCTGGAGCTGTTTTGGGGCCTTAATGATCTAGGTGGATATTGGTGGCCACCCACCTATTCCATTTGAACCCCCACCATTAGTTCTTTTAGTTTTTCAGTTTCGGCACAAGTTACTATTTTTAGCAATTTTTCGGGTCCTGAACTTCCGGAGCCGTTTTGAGGCCCTAAATGACGTTTTTTGGGAAAACGAAGAGCAACATGGGTACATGGACCAATTTTTCTTGTTCAAAATTTGTAGTCCTCGGATAGGTCTTTCTAACGAGGTATGGTACGCGTCAAACGTATATCGTATGCCAAAGTTACGCCCCTGAGAAGTTGAAACACCAATTTACCTAAACGAGGCCCATAGTTTTGGTGCTTCATCTCCTAGGGTTAGGGTTTTGGCTGTTTAGGATTTCCCATTGTTTCTAAATAATAAATAGGCCCTCAAGCCTCATTGTAACTCAGTTCAGAGGTCTGTAGCCATCACATCTCTTCTGAGAGATTCGCTACCAGCACCCTAGCTATTTTATTTCCATTATGCCTGTAAGCATATTTCTGTTATTTGATATTAATGAAATGAAGCACTATTTCCGTTGCATCTCTATGTTCATGGTTATTTCTGTATTCTGTTGCGTTCCTACATAAAATCCAGATCAGTGGTATCAGAGCGGGTCTGCTCTTTCTTTGTTTTTCTTTGCATGTCCCCAACGCAGTCAGGGTATAAGGAGTTAGGGCTGGATCTGGTTGAACCCTTGCAAGATCAGCCTCGTAAACCCAGATGACCTCCCATGGTGGAAGAAAAGAAAGACGAGGCAGCAGGAGATCCTATCAAAACACTGCTCGAGAAGGCCCTCGAGAAACAAAGGAATGCGATGATGGATAGCTTTGCTCAAATCCTTCAACGAATGCCCACATATGGCGCATCTGCATCCAACAACCACTCTGGAGGCGCCACTCCCTTCAAGGTACAGGTAAACTTTGACATTCCTATATTTGAAGGATAAATAGATGTAGACACCGTAGACAGATGGTTAAATTTGCTGAAAAGGTATTTCTCGGTCCATGACTTCTCTCACCAAGAAAATATTATTTTTGCACTCCTCAAAGCTACCTCGCATGTCAAATACTGGTGGGAAACTTATCGTGACCAAGAGGGCAAAGGGGAACCCTCTCTGTTCTTGGCCACACCCACTTATAATTCATTCCGAGATGGAATCAAGGAACAAGATTACCCCGTGGGGAGCTATAAGGAAAAATACATCCAATGGACCATGCTATGACAACAGAAGGATCAAGATGTGCACGAACTGATGAATCTGTTCCATACCTTGTGCACAAAGTTGGGTATTAAAGATTTAGAGAGACATTTATTGCTCAAGTACCGCGGTTGTCTGCAAAAACACGTTCAGGAGGAATGGAGTTCCTCGACATTATTTGTAGCACGGCCTACGGCATATGGCTATGCCGC
Organism: Pinus albicaulis; assembly: GCA_034641835.2. NCBI lineage: Eukaryota > Viridiplantae > Streptophyta > Pinopsida > Pinales > Pinaceae > Pinus > Pinus albicaulis. The sequence goes on from JAXQQM020067924.1 coordinate 15,735, forward strand.
CAAGATCGAGCATAAATTTAAAAAACGGAAGAAGCGAGACTTTGGATACGAATCCGAAAGGTGCCCGAACCAAAGAACGGGAGACGAGGCCAAAACAATGTCGACTCGGAACAACACCACAAATCCAAAGAAGAGTTTGCAAGGAAGTGTTGTGAATTTCATAACAACCCCACTCACAGCACAAACGAGTGTTGGGCCAAACAGTGTTTGGTGGCCGAACTAAAGGCACCTGAATTAGATGCATTTTCTGATCCTGAGTTAGAACAGACAAAGACAATGAAAAATGGAAGTAGATCATTGATGAAGATCCTAGTGGCATTTTTGCCACCACCAAGATCCATAGGGAGGGTCCAGAGGACCCAGAGGAGGGGGAGCGCCTCTTCCAGTCGCAGATGTGGGTGAAGGGTTCTCCGCTACAATTTCTTGTCGATAGCGGAAGCCAAAAGAACCTCATTTCAGTAGAGGTCGTGAAGCGGCTCGGCCTACCGACCATAGTACACTTGTAGCCGTATACCATCGGGTGGCTCCACCCAAGGAGAGATCTCTGCATCTGCCAGCAGTGCCGCCTTCCGTATAGTATCAAGCCATTCACAGATGAGGTATTCTGTGATGTTGCTCCTCTTGATGTAGCTGATGTATTATTGGGCCAACCATACTTGTGGAGGTGACATGTTGTGTATGAGTCTAGGCCTCTTGCTGTTATTATTACTTTGGGAAATAATTTGTACAGGATACCGGAGGTAGTACTGCCTCCTGTCATCTCTTTGACTGCTGCAAAAGAACGCAGTAAGATTGTTTCCCAAACCACGAAATTCATTTTCCTTACAACTCACTCACAGGGAAAGAAGAATATTGTGGCCACAACCTCAAAACAAGGCTCCCTTGCACGGCTGCAACAGATGGACAAAGTCATGGAGGAATACGAGGACATTTTCTCCTCACTCATAGAGGTTCCTCTACACTATCAAGACAATCACTCCATTGATCTGACCCCCAACGCACCGCCGCCTAATGTTTACATACATCCTGCCTTCCTACACATACAGAATCAAAACATGTAATGTTTGAGGTTGATAAAGAAACCAAATTACTAAACGCATCCAGCATGTCCACCCGCAGGTCCATGACATCTTCAACAAATCTAATACCCAGTTCAACAGAATTTGCCTCATCTCATGGAGGATCTCAACGCAATGGGGACCATTGCTTCCTAATGAGGGAGCAATGATCCAGGTGGATATCAGTGGCCACCCACCTATTCTATTTTGACCAACACCATCAATTCTTGTAACTTTTCATTGACACAACTTACTATTTTTAACGAGGTTTCGGGTCCTCCCACTCCCCGAGCCGTTTTGGGGACTTAATGATCCGAGTGGAATATTGGTGGCCACCCACCTATTCCATTTGAACCCCCACCATCAGTTCTTTCAGTTTTTCAATTTCGGCACAAGTTACTATTTTTAGCAGTTTTTCGGGTCCTGAACTTCCAGAGCCGTTTTGAGGCCCTAAACGACATTTTTTGGGAAAACGGAGAGAAACATCAATCCACTAACCAATGTTTCTCATTCAAAATTAGTAGTCCTCAGATAGTTATTTCTAACAAGGTATGGTACGCGTCAAACGGAGATCGTATGCCAAAGTTACGCCCCTGGGAAGTTGAAACACCAATTTACCCAAACAGGGCCCATAGTTTTGGCGCTTCATCTCCTAGGGTTAGGGTTTTGGCTGTTTAGGATTTCCCATTGTTTCTAAATAATAAATAGGCCCTCGAGCCTCATTGTAACTCAGTTCAGAGGTCTGTAGCCATCACATGTCTTCTCATAGATTCGCTACCAGCACCCTAGCTATTTTATTTCCATTATGCCTGTAAGCATATTTATGTTATTTGATATTAGTGAAATGAAGCACTATTTCCGCTGCATCTCTATGTTCATGGCTATTTCTGTATTTTGTTGCATTCCTGCATAAAATCTGGATCAATTGACTAGAAATTACAATACTTTTACAAGGAAATTTTTCATATTTTTTTTATTTTCGGGGTCTTTGCCACCCCCCCTAGAACGTCGAGGCGGTGTTTAATTACGGCGGAATTTCCACCCCGCTTATAATAGGGCTCCAACACTGTCATACAAAATAAAGAAGATAATCATGCTCCACACACAACAAGAAGGGGGTCACAACATCACCTCATCAATCCTCACCCCCTTGGAAATCCATCGCAAGGAGGTCGAATAGATGCCCCAATCTCGAGCCCGCAATGAAAAACAATAGATCTAGGTCAAATAGATGCCCCAATGTAAAACCGAAATGAAAAACAATAGATGGGAGATGGGAATAGATGCCCCAATCTGAGAGCCCTATGGAAAAACAATAGATCGAGTTTGAATAGATTCCCCAATATCGAACGTCGAATGACAAAAAAATAGATAGATTGAGGTCGAATAGATGCCCCAATATCGAGCGCGCCGCACCAAAAAATGATGAGGTGAAATTGATATGAATTATGAAAAAGGAATTATTGACATCTATGTGAACTTGCTTATGTTATATTATGCAATAGATCGAATATATTGCAATTAACATAAATGACATAAGCCATTAAAGACACATGTTAAACATATCAACACGGCAAAATTTAATAAGGAGTTCACCAGACTTCTTGGCTACGTCTCCTGGTCCTTTAGCTTTTAGTTCTTACCTTTATATTATGTCTTCAAATGCTTTACAAACATGAGCTCAAAAAGTGAGACTCAAATGATGAAATAGACCTTACCATGATGACCGGCTCGGAATTCTGGTCAAAATGAGTACCCATTTCCCTATGTTTGGCCACAATGACTTCCAGATCCCCTTGAAAGTCAAAAACCACTCTTCCTTTCTGCAAAACCGCTTAAATGCATACTGACAACGCACTCGGACGCGCGGCCCAGTGGTTTACTGGTTCGGCACCTGCACAAAACATAGTTATCAGTCAGAGAATGGACTTAACAAGTCCCAAGCAACAGCGCAACTGGTCTTAGCGCTGAGTTTGAAGCCATTGTTTATATAACTTTTGGAGGGTCGGCAGTTCAAAACCTACGCTCGGCCCCTCCGTTGAAAATCTCGTCTGTTGTATTACATATATAGTAACATATATATATTATATTTTACATATCGCGGCATGAACTTTGTGTTCGACGGTCTTCGAACTATATATATGGCAACATTTATTAATGTGCTTCGGCGGTTTGTATACACATATGCAGTGGCTTTAAATGTAAAGCCCGACGGTCATGTTGATACATATCATAACCTTGATACAATGCAGCGGTTTCGTAAATATATGCGATGACATTAATTAAGGTTCCGGTAGTGGATTTAAGATATGCGACGATTTTGTATTATATATAACAATGCATTTAAACCTTGGATAATGTCTATCCTAAGGTTTGCTTATATGCAGCAATAAATCTGCGAAGAATACGTTAATATGTATCAACATATTATTGCATATATTAATGTTATTATATATGCATTGGTTTGATATATATTACATATATATGTGCCCAAATTTAAATACAAAACCTCATTTGAAGTGCTGGCCTAACCGGTGTGTGGACTCCAATGAAAACTTAGCAATCCAAGAGATTAGGGGTTCGATTCTCCCTTGTCTCCATAATTTTGCAAACAAGGTCAAACTGGGAAAAACTCTGGGCTGCCACATGTCAGCTCTGGATTGGCCCATATCAATCAATCATATCTCGACATGTCACTAAGCTCGATGACATCAGTCTGGACAAATGGTGCATTCCCGAGACGACACATGTCTCGCTGACATCACACTGTTGACTTCAACGGTCAACATCAGCCTGGACAAATGGTGCATTCCTGAGACGACACATGTCTCGCTGACATCACACTATTGACTTTAACGTTGACCGTTTGACTTTGACTTTTTCCATTTTTCCCTAGTTTGCACTGAAACTTTGACTTGCCACAACTTCCTCATATGAAGTCGGTTTCATGTGCCGTTCACACTGTTGGAAAGCTATCGCCGAGCACTTCAACTTGATTCCATTTTCAACTGCATTTGAAGACTTTGATCTGGAGGAAAAAATAAATCCATTTTGGATCAGAATGGATGCACCCAATCTCGAGCATTGCATGGAAAACAACAGATTGAGCCGATGTTTTCCAAAATTCATTCAAAACCCTATATATGAGGTCAATTCATTTAAAATATTGGAGCAGATACAATTCATGCAAGACCACACATTAATCTCCAAATTTGTTGATGATTGGCCACCGATAAAATCTCAGAGCACATACAATTCATGCAAGACCGCACATAAATCTACAAATTTGTTGGTGTTTGGCCACCAAAAGTCTATATTCCATTCTGCCTCTAAGCTAGTCTATATTCCATTCTGTATCTAAGAATTTTTCAGTATTTGATATTAATGAAATGAAGTGTCACTCCTACTAAATCTCTGTGTTTCTATTTATTTCTATATTTTATTGCATTCCTGCAGAAGTCTAAATCAGCTTATCAGATAAATATCCAAAGCAAGATTTGGTGCAAAACGTCAGAATTCTCCTAAGGAATCCTTTCTACCACAACCCAAGCCCATGCAAGAAGCTTCTAAAGAGAAAGTCAATAACCCATATAACAAAATGGAGTACATAACATATACAAAGCTTGAAATTCATGATGCAAATACAATGTTGTAATAAATTATAATGGAGACAAGTTATTATGTAAGCATAGAAGATTTTGATGAAATTGAGGTATGGGAGAAAACCCTGTTCGAGATACTACAATAACTTCAATGCGAAGGACCCAATTATGTTTTCAGGGCCTATTCTTGAATAATCATATATCAAGATTAAATTCACCCTTTTGGAGAGAGTGTAGGCTCCCACAACTCCTCATTATTGTTCTCATTCTTCGGATTCAATACACCCCCTCAAACGAGTTAAAGGAGAGAAATGACAAGGGAGGAAAACTAGAAAGGAGTTAATACAATAGTTAGGGAATATTCTAGCCAATATACATAATATTACCTGGATTTCAAGGTAGTTTCACCCCATCCTTCCTTCTCAATGAAAGTGATTTTGTCAAACCTAAGGGGTCTCAATATCAATGGAAAATAAACTTGTTAGAGACAAAATTAAAAAGGAAAAACCTAGCAATATCATCTTGCACGGAGTAAAGTTTGGTTAATGGATCAAACATGGAGGCTCTAGTGGAGTAATTCTATAAAATGTATTATCCAATGTATCTTTATGCTTAGTGAGCAACTCAGGGTTATTCAATCATATTAAGTCCCCCCTGAACTAAAATTTAACGAATGGTTGACAACCCCTAAGATCCTATCTCAAAATTTTCAATTCATCGGATTGAAGGAGATGGGTTTCTTAATGGAAACATATGAATCAAACCTACTTGTGGCTAAACTTTATTTTCTCAACAACCTCATTCAGCTTCAAAAACTACATTTTTGGAATGTCCCACCTTACCTACCGAGAAATATTATATTGAATGAAAATGCGATATTATTTTTATTTTTATTTTTTTTGGACATAAAAGTTAATGCAAGGTCATATATATGTATAGGTATCCTTTACACTGCACCCTAAATATACTAACTTATCCTCAAAGCTACAAGATTCATAGTTTATCAATTCATAGTTTATCAACATCCAAAACATACAACCATAATACGTGCTTCTCGTGACTAAAATCACCTTTAAAATATAAAGTATTTTGTGGGATGAATAAATGTCAAGGAACCACAATTTCCAATAAGCTAATTATTAATTATGTTGCAATTAAATGTGTTCAAGAGTGACTAATTTGATTTTGTTCTAAATAACATGCTTACGGATTATTTGCTTAAAAGGATAATTAAAATTCTATAGGGTTGGTATCCAATAATTAGGAATTCATATTTGAGCTAATATTACAACAAATTACTTACCCCAATTTTGATTTTTCAACAATACCCTTTAGCTAAATGGAGTTATTACGCTAGGAAGACCTTGGATGCAAATCATAAATTAACTTAGGCCCTTTTTTATGGACACTTCATTAACATAATTAGATGCAACCATTGAAACATTATGACAAACAATTTACAAGCATGAAATGTACATCCATTGAAGCATTTTGTCCTTTTGTCCTGCTGATTTGCTCCTTTCCTTCCATTACCTTCTCAGTCAATGATTTCATGACCAACCCAACAACCAACCAAATCATTTTAAACCCCCTTTGAGCTTCATACCTAGCCTAATACCTCATTTTGAGCTTCAAAGATATATCATTCTATGCTTTATTGGAGAGATCCCTCTCCGGGCCCAGGAGGGCTAGATCCTAGGGCCCCAAAGTGGTTGTGATGTTGTCCGGTCTTTTGGTCTTGCCAATCTGGCCAAAACACTGGAACCCCAACATGTTCAAGAAAAAGATAAATTCAATAGCATCTTTGAAAAGTACAAGGTGATATTTTTTGTGAAAGAATATTTTGAAGAGAGATATTTTCGGTGGCTATTAAAATAATATCTATCAAGTGAGATATTTTAAATTGCTAAGAGAATAACATTTATCAAATTCTTATTATAGGTAGGAGCCGGTTTTGATTTAGAAATAAGATAAAGGAATGTGAATACATCATAAGAGTATGGTGACTTTAAAGGAAGAGATGACTTTAAAGGAAGAGATATCTTTGACACAACTGTATATCTATTTTGAAAAATATAAGTAATTCTTGCAAATCTATATGGTCCAAAACATATACTAGATTATTTTGTCTCAACTTTAAGAGTTTTAAGATCCACTAAGCAAAACATATTAGAGATAAGATTATGGTCATTTTCTTTTTAAGAGTTTTAAGATCCACTAAGCAAAACATATTAGAGATAAGATTATGGTCATTTTCTTTTTAAAAGATATTAGAGATAAGATTATGGTCATTTTCTTTTTAAAAGTTTTTCTAAAATTTTTTCTCATAGTTATTTTAACATTTTATAAGACACATTTTGGGAGAACTTCCCATAGACTAAGAATAAACTAAGAATTTCCTTACCAAGACCTCCTCAACATTGCTTTAAAAAATAAATAAATAAGTAAAAAACTAAATTAAAAATTAAAAAATGAAGGACTTAATGAGCCATGACTCAAACAAAGAAAATATGACCAAACATAAATATTTACATAATCTTGCTATTCAGAATCACAATATGAGTCGTTTATGAAAAGATAATTAATCACAAATAATTAATCACAAGTATAATATAATTAATTGTAAATAATTTTCACCATCATTAAAGCTGATAGGAAGAGAATCCTTTCTGGCCTTGTTTTGATTATATACATTATATCAATAATAATAATAATAATGACATGTAAATATTAACAAATACTATTATTACATTTATTTAAAACTTTATATCTATATTATATATAAATATTATAAATCGTATTGAAACGGAATGGGAACATAAAAATTTAAACAAATTGTAAGTAGCATTGATCGATGTAAAAACGAAAGATAAACAGATTTGTAGCGCATTGGTTGTTATAAAACTAACGATAGACAGATTTGGATAAACAATGTAGTCTAGACGAATTTTAAAATGTGGCCACAAGTCAGAAGGTGAACGTACCAAAATGCGCTGGTACCAAATGTTTAAACATCAAATTTGGGAATGGGAGAAGGTGAACGTACCAAAATGAGCTGGTACCAAATGTTTAAACATCAAATTTGGGAATGGGAAAATGAGCCTACATACATCCTGAGTTTTTTCTCTTCTATGTTAATAAACCTAACTTCAACATTAAAATAAACCTAGAAATATTAAAAGCGCGACAGCATAAGGCCCATATTGAGTATTAATCTTCAACGAAATATTAAAAGCGCGACAGCATAAGGCCCATATTGAGTATTAATCTTCAACTTCTGGGAGTTAATATCTATTGATTTTTGTGTAAATACCTTGATATGGTTACTATGATACAGGAGCAATTTGGGCACAAGCAAGATATGATACTAAACTGAGAGGAAGCAAGTTGCATCGAAAAGCAATAAAATATTTTAATGTAGTTGGCTTTTGTTATTGCAGGACCAATTTGGGCACAAGCAAGACATGATACCAAACTCAGAGCAAGATATGATCAAAAAGAAATGCTGGATAGCTGTGAGCGATGTGATACCAAACTCAGAGCAAGATATGAACGAAAAGCAATGCTGGATAGCTATGAGCGAAAGAACAAATGACAACAAATCCTTTTTCTGTTAGAATAAGGAAATGAATTTAGTGACAGAATTCTAAAAATGGTATTCTCCAGTTCATAAACTTGAACCCCATATAACTGAGGTGTTCCAAAGTTTGCAATGAGTGCGTAAACCCGATAAACCGCAAACCATGTACCGTTGGCGCAGAGGTCGAATCTCTCCCAGGGAAGAAGAGAAAATAGAAGGCAATATATATTGAAAGAATTTGATGCAGAAGATAAAACAACTCAGAGATATCAAAACCCTAAATATCCAGAGAATTTGGAGATGCGGTGCAGAAGATAAAACAACTCAGAGATATCAAAACCCTAAATATCCAGAGAATTTGGAGACGCGGTGCAGAAGATAAAACAGCTCAGAGATATCAAAACCCTAAATATCCAGAGAATTTGGACATGCGGGGAATCGAACATGAGCAGCTAGCCCTTCGCATATGAGTTGCATCTGCTTTCATGGAACAGATGCGATGCAGAAGATAAAACAACTCAGAGATATCAAAACCGTAAATATCCATGGAATTTGGAGATGCGGGGATGGAAGATGAGCAGCTAGAAGGTTGCCTAATTTCTTGAAAATTATAGCTCAAACACCAATTGACAGCAAATCGGAAGGAGCAAGTCGTGGTTCTCACAAATGTATCCACCATTGCACGAGGCCGGAGTACCGACTATCGTTAGAAGCTCTGGGTCGATACAGTCACGTTTCAGACCATCTCTTTTCTTTGCTTCCGGCGAGATAACTTAGTTTTCCGGCGAGATAAATCGTGTGTGACATGAGTTACCACCGCCCTTATCTGCAAAGCTAGATAAGCCACGCTAGTATGTGCAAACCTAGATAACTCGCGTTAGTTACCACCGCCATTATGTGCAACGCGATGTAATTAGCGTGATTCACCATTGCCATTATGTGCAATGGTTATGATAAGTGCTCTATTCAGAGCATACGCGATTGACTTTAGCCTCCTCTGTGGCGGATATGCGATTTTCCTACACTGTATACGCGAGTTCACTCTGGGCAATGCGAGTAATCGTAGCCGGTTATGCGAGGTATTTCCGGGTGAGCGGGAACGAAATGCAGGTTATGCGACTTATCTCTGCCGGGTATGCGACTTATGTTGCCGGCTATCACTGGCGCATATAACGCGAATGATATGTCGCGTTTCAGGATGAGATAAGCAGCGTTTCGTATAGATAAGTCGTATATTTGGCATAACTAACTAGCAATGCCCGGAAATAACCCGCGTATCTGGCAAAGATTGCTCGGATAGCAAGAAATTCAGTCGCGTATTGGAGGAGATACTTGTCGGAAACGGTTGGCGCCAGGAAAACATCGCATATCAGTAGGCATATCTGGCGCGTATCATAAGAAAACTGACTTATCACTACCGCGTTGATCGTGAATATTGCTCTTATGCATACCGCGTTGATAACCAACAACTGGCATTTCAATACCGCATTAATAATATTTCCACAACGAATATCCATACCGCAACACAGGGCGGCGATATTCTGATACTCATAATCCCGACGTTAATTACCGAAACACAGGGCGGCGAAAGTTTCGTGAAAACTGTGAGAATTCAGGCAGCAAACGAAAAAAAGAAAAGAAAATACAAATTACTCAAGAAATTTCGATATGCATGTTCATTCGGCTCAACTGTCCAAAACACAGAGAGTACACGTACAAATACCATGCCAGATATTTGTTGAGTAACTAGAGCAATGTCTGTCCCGCAGAACCCAAACTGAACCGCTACCAACTTTCATTGATTTCTTGTAGAATGCCAATAACGTCTCTGCTCTCTGCGTCTGCCATGACTGCCCATTAATTAGGATTCAACTTACAAACGTTTCTCTGAATTTTTTTAACTCAACAACTGAAGTATATTTCGTACGAAGAAGATCACCGAATTCATCCACAATATATCACCTACGCCAACTCCACTTTGAATTCATCAAAATGTAAAATCGCCGGTTCTTGTTGCTCCTTCGCTCCAAAGAAGGACCCAGAAGAAGCACATACCAGTGGAGTTTCTTTCCCGTCAAGAAAACGAATTACCTTGGGCTTGATTCGACCTCCAACATTACATTCCACGTGTAGTGTGGATAGTGTAAGAACGATAACAGGGACGGTAGTGAGTGAATCTAAGAACTGAGGGTGAGAACCACCGATGGCAGAAGCCTGGCAGTGGGCACACGTCCGCCTTCCTCCCCCGCATGAAGGCCATGTGTAGCTTGACATTTATTAGGATTAGGTAATGAAGACCATATGTAGCTTTACATTTATTATTACTAGGTAATGAAGGCCATGTGTTTATTATTAATGGTATTTATATAATGAATTAGGTTTGTAGCAACGGTGGTTGACTTAGCGGCCTTAACTCATTATTTATTTTCAATATTTATTATTTACGTCTATATAGAATATCATTTTCATGTGGTTGGATAAGCTTTGTTTATCATTGTTTTCAACATTTATATTCATAAAGGATATTATTTTCATTTTGTTCTATAAGTAGTAGTTGATTTATATTTATAAATTATTTGGTAAGACATTTTCATATTTATCAATATGGGAATAAAAACATATTTTTATGCTTATAAAATTTGCTTTCTCATCTATCTTTATCAATTTGTGAATCAAAACATAAAATTTAATTACTAAATAAAATCTTTTTTTTAGATATTTTTTATTTATTTAAATATTTAGGATGTGGTATAAAATGTATTAAATAATGCAATATAAATATTATAATTATTATTAGATAGAATGCTTATATAATAAAGAAAAGAAGGGGTTTAATTAATTAATCAAATGAGTTATTAAGAGTTATGCTTATTATAGTGGAGATCCACTTAAATAGTACTTTGTACTTGTAATGAGCTAGGGTTTACATGTCTTTGAAATTTTTTCACAACTTACTCTAATCTTTAGTGATGAGCTACTGTTCACATGCCTTTGCACATTTTCCACAACTTACTCTAATTTTTTGCTTTCGCTGGGACTTCTTTTTTAGCTTGATTATAAACAACTTATAATCCTCTAGGGAAAAATATGTGGCTCACCACCTATCGTAGTGTAGTCACGAGATGTTAAGTCTAGGAATAAGGTGGTCACAAGAACGCCTCATAAATGCTCACCCAGCTGTAAATCCATCACAAGGAGGTCGAATAGATGCCCCAATCTGGAGCACCACATGGAAAAACAATAGATCCAGGTCGAATAGATGGCCTCATCTATTAGACCTCCCCATGGAAAAAAAAATAGATGAAGGTCTAATAGATGCCATAATGTCGAGCATGGGATGACAAAATAATTGATAGATTGAGGTTGAATAGATGCCCCCAATCTTGAGCACCATATTGAAAAACAATAGATCGAGGTCAAATAGATGCCCCATTCTCGAGCCCCCCATGGAAAAAAAATAGACCGAAGTCTAATATATGCCCCAATTTCGAGCATCAAATGACAAAATAATAGATAGATTGAGGTCGAGTAGATGCCCCAAATCTCGAGCGTCGCATCGCAAAACAACAAGGTCAAATAGATGCCGCCAATCTCGAGGGTTGCATGGAAAAACAAGAGATTCAACTGATGTGCTCCAAAAAAAATTAAAACCATATATATGAGGTCAAGTCAATTATAATCTCGGAGCACATACAATTCATGAAATACCAGAAATTAATCTCCAAATTTGTTGGCGTTTGGCCACCGAAACAAGATCTATCAACATGGTTCGAGACAAAATGGCACCCAAAAGTGCATGTTGATTTCCACATTGGATCCAACCCAAAAGTGCATGTTGACTTCCACATTCGAGCCAAACTTTTTCTTATGATGAACTTCACTAATTTAGAGGATTGTTAAAAGACCTTTGAGAATAGCCCTTATTTTCTTAACAATGCTAGGTTTCGTATGCCTCGTTTCAACTCGAACATAGATTTTTTTTGGCTTATGATCCAGGCTGATATTGATAGCCACCCACCTATTCCTATTACATCTCCTGACGTTAGAGTTTTGGTTGTTTAGGGTTTTCTCTTATTGTTCAATAATAAAAAGGCCCTTGAGCCTCATTTTAACACAGTTCAACGACATGTAGCTGCCACGCCCGAACTAGTCTATTTTCCATTTTGTGTGTAAGCATTTATCAGTATTTGATATTAATGAAAAGAAGTGTTACTCATGTTGCATATCTGTGTTTATGTTTATTTCTATATTTTATTCCATTCCTGCATAAGTCTAAATCAACTTATCATAGAAATATTCAGAGCAAGATTCGATGGAAAAGTCTAAATCAACTTATCATAGAAATATCCAGAGCAAGATTCGGTAGAAAATCTGAGAAGTCTCATAAGGAATCGTTGCTACCACAACCCAAACCCATGCAAGACACTTCTAAAGAGAAAGGGAATAAAATATATAACTTAGTGGAAGACATAACGTATACGAAGCATGAAATGCATGATCCAAAGACAATGTTGGAATAAATTATAATGGAGACAAGTACTTATGTAAGCATAAAAGGATTTGTGAGGAGAAATCCTCTTTCTGATATTGCAATAAATTCAATGCCAAGGACCCAATTAAGTTTTTGTGACCTCTTGTCGAACAATCACATTTCAAGATTCAATTCACCTTTTTGGAGAGAGTGTAGACTCCCACAAACGCTCATTATTGTTCTTATTCTTCGGATTCAATACATGCCCTCAAACCAGTCAAAGGAGACAAATGAAAAGGGAGGAAACCTAGAAAGGAGTTAATACAATAGATAGGGAATATTTTGGCCAATATATGTAAGATTACCTAGATTTCAAGGTTGTTTCACCCCATCCCTCCTTCTCAATGAAAGTGATTTTTTCAAACCTAAGGGAGCTAAATAGAAATGGAAAATAAATAGGAAAAATTAAAAAGTGAAAACCTAGCATTATCATCTTGTAGGGAGTAAAGGTTGGTTAGTGGATCAAAAATATAGGTTCTTGTGGAGTCATGCTAGAAAAGGTGTCAGTCGATGTCTGTTTATCTGTATTGAACAACTGGGGTTGAATAAATCATATTAAGCCCCCTTGGAACTAAATTTTCATGAATGGTTGACAACCCCCAGGATCCTATCTCAAATCATTCAATTCATCGAATTCAAGTAGATGGGTTTCTTAATGGAAACATATGAATCACACCTACTCGGGGATAAACTTTATTTTATCAACAACCTCATTCATCTTCAAAAAATACATTTTAATGAGAAATTCATTTTTTAGAGGTTAATTCAGTATGATTACCTCACTAGAGGGAAAAATGGTGGGAGTTCATAGATTAGACATTGAAGCATAGTCCTTCACATATGCATTAAGCACATGCACTTAGTTGGGATAGAAATGGTAAATGGAATCTATTGTTTGACAACTACAGAGTAGGTGGGCACGAGATAGCCAACCAGCTTGACATATTTCTTATCTAAGAGTCATTACTTGAAAAAATCCTCGTTTTGGAAGCTTCCATCCTTCCTAGTGCGGGTAGAGACCTCTAGAAAATAGTGCTAGAATTGGACCTCAAAGAAGCTGCTAAAAATCAACCATTCATAATTGAGGGTTTTCTATTAATATATCCATCCTTTCTTGAAAAATATAATAAGTGGTGGAAATACTTGGGTTATCCAAGCCCCTCCATGTTAAAATTTGACAACTACGGAGTGGTGGGCACCAAATAGCCCATCATCTCGACATATATTTCTTATCTGGAAATCATTAGTGGAAAAGTCCTCTTTTTGGAAGCTTCCATCCTTCCTAGTGCGGACATAGACCACTAGAAAATAGTGTTATAATTGGACCTCAAAGAAGCTTCTTAAAATATACCATTCATAATTGAGGATTTTCTATTAACAGATCCATCCTTTCTCCAAGACTCTAAGAAGTGGTGGAAATACTTGGGTAATCCAAGCCTCTCCTCCATGTAAAACTTTCAACATAAGTTAAAAGCTCTGAAAGGTTTAAATTAAAAAGTGGACTAGTGAGGAATTTGAAAACATCTTCGAGGACAAACTAAATATGGAATCTGAAATGGAATGCACCCAACAATAAATGGAACTTGGAGTGTGCTTTGAATATCTTTCAAGAATGAGGGAGGTGTTAGAAAGCCCCAGAGGAAAATATAAGTAAGAGGAGACTCTATGTGCGGTAAAAATTATAAACTCTCATAGGCGAGGGGAAGGGAGAAGAAGACTTTGGATTTACCAAAAATGACTGCGAAACACATGCATCATAACCATACCTTCTCGGTTACTAGTAAAAATGGGGAAGTGGCTCTTTGATCACATGGATATTGAAAATGAACTTACTTCATTGTATAAGAATTTCCTTAAAGAGCATAACCCTAAAAAATTGCAATCCATGGAGAAAATAATTACCAAATTCTAATATTGGTCACCAAAGACTAAAACGTGGCTTTGATAAAAGAAAATACCTTGTAGGAGTTTGTGGAGACAGTAATGAGCCTCCCAAAAACTAAGGTCTAAGGACGAGATGTTCACGTCTAATTTTTTCAAAGTAGGGTGAGAATTCTTAGGTGATGAGATATTATCTTCAGTGGAGGAGTCACGAAGAAGATGTTCTATACTCCCTTCTCTAAATGCCACTTTCCTAGCTCTTTGTCCTAAATCAGCACAAGTAGAAAACTTTTATCATCATAAAATTTAATAAGTCAAGAAATAGTTTCGGTTTTATTTTTAAATATTTTATACATATTTTTTAGTTACTTGAATACTTATTTTGTGTAAAATATATTAAATAATTTTATACGAATATTATAATTATTTTTAGGTCTAATGGCATAATGAATGACATTATTTCCATTTTGTTAAATAAGTTGTTGATTTACATTTATAAATTCTTTCCTAAGGCATTCTCATATTTATCAATCTCTCAATGAAAACATATTTTTATCCTCATAAAATTTACCTCCTCATCTTTATCAATGTGTGAATGAAAACATCAAATTTAGTTACTAAATAAAATAATTTCTTTTTAGATATTTTTTAAAATATCTAAAAATATTATTGTATAAAATGTATTAAATAATGCTATACAAATATTATTATTGTTAGATACAATGTCCAAATGAATGTTGTATATATATATATATATATATATATATATAAGAAGGGGCTTAATTAATTAATCAAATGCGCTAATAAGAGTTAAGACTATTATAGTGGAGATCCCCCAAAATAGTACTTTGTACGTCTCATGAGCTAGGGTTTACATGTCTTTCCACATTTTCCACAACTTACTCTAATATTTCTCTTTTGCTAGGAATTCCTTTCTAGCTTGATTATAATCAACTTATAATCATCTAGGGAAGAGGATGTGGCTCACCTCCTACCGTAGTCTAGTGAGGGGATGCTAAGTGTAGGAAGAAGTGTTAGAAAAATTATATATTATAGAGCAATGCAACACATAAAATATACGAAAACAAAAACACATAGATCATATTAAACGAGAGAGACACAACTATACGTGGTTCACCAAATTTCGGCTACATCCACTCCGAACAGCCAATCCTTTATATTATCCATCAAAATGAAGAGACAAAACCTACAGCAGATTTGTTGTAATATCCTCTATTCTCACTCACAGTCTCCCTATTTCTTTCTCTCTAATAATACACATTCAATACACAACCCTAATACAATACCCTCATGCAAAGCAGTGGTTTCCTTCCGGGGGAAAAAAAAGCCTAAATTAAAAATAACTTCTACCATCGCATCATGCGCACAATGAACGACCTAGATTGATGATCCAAGTGGATCTGGTGGCCACCCACCTATTCCATTTGGACCAGCACCATCAATTCTTGCAGCTTTTCACATTCAGCACAACTTACTATTTTTAGCAGGTTTTCGGGTCCTCCACTCCTGAAGCCGTTTTGGGGCCTTAATGATCTAGGTGGATATTGGTGGCCACCCACCTATTCCATTTGAACCCCCACCATTAGTTCTTTTAGTTTTTCAGTTTCGGCACAAGTTACTATTTTTAGCAATTTTTCGGGTCCTGAACTTCCGGCCGTTTTGAGAACCCTAAACGACTTTTTTGGGAAACGAAGAGCAACATGGAAACGAAGAGCAACATGGGTCCATGGACCCATGTTTCTTGTTCAAAAATTGTAGTTCTTGGATAGATCTTTCTAACGAGGTATGGTACGCGTCAAACAGAGATCGTATGCCAAAGTTACGCCCCGGGGAAGTTGAAACACCAATTTACTCAAACGAGGCCCATAGTTTTGGTGCTTCATCTCCTAGGGTTAGGGTTTTGGCTATTTAGGATTTCCCATTGTTTCTAAATAATAAATAGGCCCTCAAGACTCATTGTAACTGCGGTTCGAGGTCTGTAGCCATCACATCTCTTATGAGAGATTCGCTACCCGGCACCTAGCTATTTTATTTCCATTATGCTGTAAGCATATTTTTGTTATTTGATATTAATGAAATGAAGCACTATTTACATTTGCATCTCTATGTTCTTGGTTATACACATGCAATTGCGTTTTTCCTACATAAAATCCAGATCAGTGGTATCAGAGCGGGTCTGCTCTTTCTTTGTTTTTCTTTGCATGTCCCCAACGCAGTCAGGGTATAAGGAGTTAGGGCTCGATCTGGTTGAACCCTTGCAAGATCAGCCTCGCAAACCCAGATGACCTCCCATGGTGGAAGAAAAGAAAGACGAGGGAGCAGGAGATCCTATCAAAACACTGCTCGAGAAGGCCCTCGAGAAACAAAGGAACGCGATGATGGATAGCTTTGCTCAAATCCTTCAACGAATGCCCACATATGGCGCATCTACATCCAAAAACCACTCTGGAGGCGCCACTCCCTTCAAGGTACAGGTAAACTTTGACATTCCTATATTTGAAGGAAAAATAGATGTAGACGCCGTAGACAGATGGTTAAATTTGCTGGAAGGGTATTTCTCGGTCCATGACTTCTCTCACCAAGAAAATATTATTTTTGCACTCCTCAAAGCTGCCTCACATGTCAAATACTGGTGGGAAAATTACCATGACCAAGAGGGCGAAGGGGAACCCTCTCTGTTCTTGGCCACACCCACTTAGAATTCATTCCGAGATGGAATCAAGGAACAAGATTACCCCGTGGGGAGCTATGAGGACAAATACATCCAATGGACCACGCTATGACAACAGAAGGATCAAGATGTGCACGAACTGATGAATCTGTTCCATACCCTGTGCACAAAGTTGGGTATTAAAGATTTAGAGAGACATTTTGTGCTCAAGTACCGCGGTTGTCTGCACAAAAACATTCAAGAGGAATGGAGTTCCTCGACATTACATTTCTTGGCACGGCATATAGCTATGCCGCCAAGATCGAGCATAAATTTAAGCAAAAGAAGCCAGACTTTGGATCTGCGAATCCGAAAGGTGCCCCCGAACCGAAGAACAAGGGGCAAGGCCAAAGCAATGCGACTCAGAACAACACCATAAATCCAAAGAAGGACACAAGGAAGTTGTGTGAATTTCATAACAACCCCACTCACAGCACAAATAAGTGTTGGGCCAAACAGTCTTTGGTGGCCGAACTAAAGGCACCTGAATTAGATGCATTTTCTGATCCTGATTTAGAACAGACAAAGACAATGAAAAAGGGAAGTAGATCATTGATGAAGATCCTAGCGGCATTTTTGCCACCAACAAGATCCAGAGGGAGGGTCCAGAGGACCCAGAGGAGGGGGAGCGCCTCTTCCAGTTGCAGATGTGGGTGAAGGGTTCTCCGCTGCAATTTCTCGTCGATAGCGGAAGCCAAAAGAACCTCATTTCAGTAGGGGTCGTGAAGCGGCTCGGCCTACCGACCATAGTACACTTGTAACCGTATACCATCGGGTGGCTCCACCCAAGGAGAGATCTCTGCATCTGCCAGCAGTGCCGCCTTCTGTATAGTATCAAGCCATTCACAGATGAGGTATTCTGTGATGTTGCTCCTCTTGATGTAGTTGATGTATTATTGGGCCAACCATACTTGTGGAGGTGACATGTTGTGTATGAGTCTAGGCCTCATGCTGTTATTATTACTTTGGGAAATAATTTGTACAGGATACCGGAGGTAGTACCGCCTCCTGTCATCTCTTTGACTACTGCAAAAGAACGCAGTAAGATTGTTTCCCAAACAACGAAATTCATTTTCCTTACAACTCACTCACAGGGAAGAAGAGTATTGTGGCCACAACCTCGAAACAAGGCTCCCTTGCATGGCTGCAACAGATGGACAAAGTCATGGAGGAATACGAGGACATTTTCTCCTCACTCATAGAGGTTCCTCTACACTGTCAAGACAAACACTCCATTGATCTGACTCCCAACGCACCACTGCCTGATGTTGCCATACATCCTGCAACTACACATACAAAATCCAAACATGTACTGTCTGAGGTTGATAAAGAAACCAAATTTACTCAATGCATCCAGCATGTCCACCCACACGTCCATGACATCTTCAACACATCTAATACTCAGTTCAACAGAATTTGCCTCATCTCACGGAGGATCTCAATGCAATGGGGACCATTGCTTCCTAAGGAGGGAGGAATGATCAAGGTGGATATCGGTGGCCACCCACCTATTCCATTTGTACCAACACCATCAATTCTTGCAGCTTTTCATATTCAGCACAACTTACTATTTTTAGCAGGTTTTCGGGTCCTCCACTCCCAGATCCGTTTTGGGGACTTAATGATCCAGGTGGATATTGGTGGCCACGCACCTATTCCATTTGAACCCCCACCATCAGTTCTTTCAGTTTTTCAATTTCGGCACAAGTTACTATTTTTAGCAGTTTTTCGGGTCCTGAACTTCCAGAGCCGTTTTGAGGCCCTAAACGACATTTTTTGGGAAAACGGAGAGCAACATTAGTCCACTAACCAATGTTTCTCATTCAAAATTAGTATTCCTCAGATAGGTATTTCTAACAAGGTATGGTACGCGTCAAACGGAGATCGTATGCCAAAGTTACGCCCCTGGTAAGTTGAAACACCAATTTACCCAAACAGGGCCCATAGTTTTGGCGCTTCATCTCCTAGGGTTAGGGTTTTGGCTGTTTAGGATTTCCCATTGTTTCTAAATAATAAATAGGCCCTCTAGCCTCATTGTAACTCAGTTCGGAGGTCTGTAGCCATCACATGTCTTCTCATAGATTCGCTACCAGCACCCTAGCTATTTTATTTCCATTATGCTTGTAAGCATATTTATGTTATTTGATATTAATGAAATGAAGCACTATTTCCGCTGCATCTCTATGTTCATGGTTATTTCTGTATTTTGTTGCATTCCTGCATAAAATCTGGATCAATTGACTATAAATTACAATACTTTTACAAGGAAAATTTTCATATTTTTTTATTTATTTTCGGGGGCGTTGCAACCCCCCCTAGACCCCCGAGGCGGTGTTTAATTACGGCGGAATTTCCACCCCCCTTAGAATAGGGCTCCAACACTGTCATACAAAATAAAGAAGATAATCATGCTCCACACACAACAAGAAGGGGGTCACAACATCACCTCATCAATCCTCACCCCCTTGGAAATCCATCACAAGGAGGTCGAATAGATGCCCCAATCTCGAGAACCGCAATGAAAAACAATAGATCGAGGTCAAATAGATGCCCCAATGTCAAGAACCGAAATGAAAAACAATAGATCGAGGTCGAATAGATGCCCCAATCTCGAGCGCCCTATGGAAAAAGAATAGATCGAGTTTGAATAGATTCCCCAATGTCAAGCATCGAATGAAAAAAAAATAGATAGATTGAGGTCGAATAGATGCCCCCAATATCGAGCGCCCCACCAAAAAATGATGAGGTGAAATTGATATGAATTATGAAAAAGGAATTATTGACATCTATGTGAACTTGCTTATGTTATATTATGCAATAGATCGAAAATATTGCAATTAACATAAATGACATAAGCCATTAAAGACACATTTTAAACATATCAACACTGCAAAATTTAATAAGGAGTTCACCAGACTTCCTGGCTACGTCTCCTGGTCCTTTAGCTTTTAGTGCTTACCTTTATATTATGTCTTCAAATGCTTTACAAACATGAGCTCAAAAAGTGAGACTCAAATGATGAAATAGACCTTACCATGATGACCGGCTCGGAATTCTGGTCAAAATGAGTACCCATTTCCCTATGTTTGGCCACAATGACTTCCAGATCCCCTTGAAAGTCAAAAACCACTCTTCCTTTCTGCAAAACCGCTTCTGTCTGTACAACACTGCCTCAGACTGCGCGCTAGTGGTTGACTGGTTCGGCACCTGCACAAAACATAGTTATCGGTCAGAGAATGGACTTAACAAGTCCCAAGCAGCAGCGCAACTGGTCTTAGCGCTGAGTTTGAAGCCATTGTTTATATAACTTTTGGAGGGTCGGCAGTTCAAAACCTACGCTCGGCCCCTCCGTTGAAAATCTCGTCCGTTGTATTACATATATAGTAACATATATATTATATTTTACATATCGCGGCATGAACTTTGTGTTCGACGGTCTTCGAACTATATATATGGCAACATTAATGTGCTTGAGCGGTTTGTATACACATACGCGGTGGCTTAAATGTAAGCACGACGGTCATGTTGATACATATCATAACCTTTAATGTATGCGGCGGTTTCGTAAATATATTGCGATGACATTAATAAGGTCCCGGTAGTGGATTTAAGATATGCGACGATTTTTTGTATTATATATAACAATGCATTTAAACCTTGGATAATGTCTATCCTAAGGTTTGCTTATATGCGGCAATAAATCTGCGAAGAATACGTTAATATGTATCAACATATTATTGCATATATTAATGTTATTATATATGCATTGGTTTGATATATATTACATATATATGTGCCCAAATTTAAATACAAAACCTTATTTGAAGTGCTGGCCTAACCGGTGTGTGGACTCCAATGAAAACTTAGCAATCCAAGAGATTAGGGGTTCGATTCTCCCTGGTCTCCATAATTTTGCAAACAAGGTCAAACTGGGAAAAACTCTGGGCTGCCACATGTCAGCTCTGGATTGGCCCATATCAATCAATCATATCTCGACACGTCACTAAGCTCGATGACATCAGTCTGGACAAATGGTGCATTCCCGAGACGACACATGTCTCGCTGACATAACACTGTTGACTTCAACGGTCAACATCAACCTGGACAAATGGTGCATTCCTGAGACGACACATGTCTCGCTGACATCACACTATTGACTTTAACGTTGACCGTTGACTGTTTGACTTTGACTTTTTCCATTTTTCCCTAGTTTGCACTTAAACTTTGACTTGCCACAACTTCCTCATATGAAGTCAGTTTCACGTGCCGTTCACACCGTTGGAAAGCTATCGCCAAGCACTTCAACTTGATTCCATTTTCAACTGCATTTGAAGACTTTGATCTGGAGGAAAAACTAAATCCATTTTGGATCAGAATGGATGCACCCAATCTCGAGCATTGCATGGAAAACAATAGATTGAGCCGATGTTTTCCAAAATTCATTCAAAACCCTATATATGAGGTCAAGTCATTTAAAATATTGGAGCAGATACAATTCATGCGAGACCACACATTAATCTCCAAATTTGTTGATGATTGGCCACCGATAAAATCTCAGAGCACATACAATTCATGCAAGACCGCACATAAATCTACAAATTTGTTGGTGTTTGGCCACCAAAAGTCTATATTCCATTCTGCCTCTAAGCTAGTCTATATTCCATTATGTATCTAAGAATTTTTCAGTATTTGATATTAATGAAATGAAGTGTCACTCCTACTAAATCTCTGTGTTTCTATTTATTTCTATATTTTATTGCATTCCTGCAGAAGTCTAAATCAGCTTATCAGATAAATATCCAAAGCAAGATTCGGTGCAAAACGTCAGAATTCTCCTAAGGAATCCTTGCTACCACAACCCAAGCCCATGCAAGAAGCTTCTAAAGAGAAAGTCAATAACCCATATAACAAAATGGAGTACATAACATATACAAAGCTTGAAATTCATGATGCAAATACAATGTTGTAATAAATTATAATGGATACAAGTTATTATGTAAGCATAAAATATTTTGATGAAATTGAGGTATAGGAGAAAACCCTGTTCGAGATACTACAATAACTTCAATGCGAAGGACCCAATTATGTTTTCAGGGCCTATTCTTGAATAATCATATATCAAGATTAAATTCACCCTTTTGGAGAGAGTGTAGGCTCCCACAACTCCTCATTATTTTTCTCATTCTTCGGATTCAATACACCCCCTCAAACGAGTTAAAGGAGAGAAATGACAAGGGAGGAAAACTAGAAAGGAGTTAATACAATAGTTAGGGAATATTCTAGCCAATATACATAATATTACCTGGATTTCAAGGTAGTTTCACCCCATCCTTCCTTCTCAATGAAAGTGATTTTGTCAAACCTAAGGGTCTCAATATCAATGGAAAATAAACTTGTTAGAGACAAAATTAAAAAGGAAAAACCTAGCAATATCATCTTGCACGGAGTAAAGAGTTTGGTTAATGGATCAAACATGGAGGCTACGCGTGGAGTAATTCTATAAAATATGTTATCCAATGTATCTTTATGCTTAGTGAGCACCTCAGGGTTATTCAATCATATTAAGTCCCCCTTGAACTAAAATTTAACGAATGGTTGACAACCCCTAAGATCCTATCTCAAAATTTTCAATTCATCAGATTGAAGGAGACGGGTTTCTTAATGGAAACATATGAATCAAACCTACTTGTGGGTAAACTTTATTTTCTCAACAACCTCATTCAGCTTCAACAACTACATTTTTGTAATGTCCCACCTTACCTACCATCATTATTATAGAGAAATATTATATTGAATGAAAATGCGATATTATTTTTATTTTTATTTTTTTTGGACATAAAAGTTAATGCAAGGTCATATATATGTATAGGTATCCTTTACACTGCACCCTAAATATACTAACTTATCCTCAAAGCTACAAGATTCATAGTTTATCAAGATCCAAAACATACAACCATAATACGTGCTTCTCATGACTAAAATCACCTTTAAAATATAAAGTATTTTGTGGGATGAATAAATGTCAAGCTTTAGGAACCACAATTTCCAATAAGCTAATTATTAATTATGTTGCAATTAAATGTGTTCAAGAGTGACTAATTTGATTTTGTTCTAAATAACATGCTTATGGATTATTTGCTTAAAAGGATAATTAAAATTCTATAGGGTTGGTATCCAATAATTAGGGATTCATATTTGAGCTAATATTACAACAAATTACTTACCCCAATTTTGATTTTTCAGCAATACCCTTTAACTAAATGGAGTTATTACGCTAGGAAGACCTTGGATGCAAATCCTAAATTAACTTAGGCCCTTTTTTATGGACACTTCATTAACATAATTAGATGCAACCATTGAAACATTATGACAAACAATTTACAAGCATGAAATGCACATCCATTGAAGCATTTTGTCCTTTTGTCCTGCTGCTTTGCTCCTTTCCTTCCATTACCTTCTCATTCGATGATTTCATGACCAACCCAACAACCAACCAAATCATTTTAGACCCCCTTTGAGCTTCATACCTAGCCTAATACCTCATTTTGAGCTTCAAAGATATATCATTCTATGCTTTATTGGAGAGATCCCTCTCCGGGCCCAGGAGGGCTAGATCCTAGGGCCCCAAAGTGGTTGTGATGTTGTCCAGTCTTTTGGTCTTGCCAATCTGGCCAAAACACTGGAACCCCAACATGTTCAAGAAAAAGATAAATTCAATAGCATCTTTGAAAAGTACAAGGTGATATTTTTTGTGAAAGAATATTTTGAAGTTGTAGAGAGAGATATTTTCGGTGGCTATTAAAATAATATCTATCAAGTGAGATATTTTAAATTTCTAAGAGAATAACATTTATCAAATTCTATTATAGGTAGGAGCCGGTTTTAATTTAGAAATAAGATAAAGGAATGTGAATACATCATAAGAGTATGGTGACTTTAAAGGAAGAGATGACTTTAAAGGAAGAGATATATTTGACACAACTGTATATCTATTTTGAAAAATATAAGTAATTCTTGCAAATCTATATGGTCCAAAACATATACTAGATTATTTTGTCTCAACTTTAAGAGTTTTAAGATCCACAAAGGAAAACATATTAGAGATAAGATTATGGTCATTTTCTTTTTAAAAGTTTTAAGATCCACTAAGCAAAACATATTAGAGATAAGATTATGGTCATTTTCTTTTTAAAAGATATTAGAGATAAGATTATGGTCATTTTCTTTTTAAAAGTTTTTCTAAAATTTTTTCTCATAGTTATTTTAACATTTTATAAGACACATTTTGGGAGAACTTCGCATAGACTAAGAATAAACTAAGAATTTCCTTACCAAGACCTCCTCAAGATTGCTTTAAAAAATAAATAAATAAGTAAAAAACTAAAATAAAAATTAAAAAATGAAGGACTTAATGAGCCATGACTCAAACAAAGAAAATATGACCAAACATAAATATTTACATAATCTTGCTATTCAGAATCACAATATGAGTCGTTTATGAAAAGATAATTAATCACAAATAATTAATCACAAGTATAATATAATTAATTGTAAATAATTTTCACCATCATTAAAGCTGATAGGAAGAGAATCCTTTCTGGCCTTGTTTTGATTATATACATTATATCAACTATTAATAATAATAATGACATGTAAATATTAACAAATATATTATTACATTTATTTAAAACTTTATATCTATATTATATATAAATATTACTAGCACAACCACATTAGTAAAAACTAACGTGGTTGATATACGCCGATAGGCGTATAAAATTTTTAAATCTACAGAACAAATTGATTTAAATGTTATCGACTGTAAGAACACAAGCAATAAAAATTTGAGAAGGAACTGCATATTACCTTAAAAGTATCGCTCCATAGCAGTGATGAACACTCTGCCTGTTGCACAGTCTCTATATTTTAGAGAATAATCTGAAAGCGGAAAGAAGTAAACAAATAAAGCACCGTCAAACATCAATGAATTACTTACAGATTGCAACTGAAATTAAATCTTAATAAGCAGAGGGATGAACTGGGAAGGAGATTGAGAATTACGTTATTTCTTTATTGTCCTTCAAATAGAAAATAAAAAAACACAAATTTATATTAAAAAAAAAACTCATCAGCCTGCAGCCATGGATGAAACTATTTATCAACTGCTAGGCATGCAATTTTCAGGCAAGATCCATTAAACTTAAATCCAATGCTAAAGCTATTCATGAAACATGTGGCACTAAATACACAGCAATTTACAAATTTGTACAGGTCCGTGCAAAACTAATCAATTTAAAACTGCTAGAATTAGATTTATTCAATTGTGGGTTCCATCCCCATTACCATCGCTGCTGGGCAAGGATTCCGCAGTATTCTTAGAAATAGGAAACCATTTTCGCTTATCTCCCCGTGGAAGCAGTGTATTGTTGTTTCTGCCGCGAGATTGAAATCTGTTGAAGCCGACGGTCTCAGAAATGGATCTCTTCAGCCCAATATGAGCAGAAGACCCGCCCAAGATTTTTTTTTGTGTCGCTCCGCGATTCGTTTCTATTTCGTCTTTCGGCTTCGTTTCTGTGAAATCCATGCGCCCACTATCAGTCGTTATCATCTAGGAACTCAGAAACGATAAATCAGAACATTCGATATCGCTCCATCGATGTTGACACATCACATCGGCCACGACTATACGGTGAGCGAACCGACGAGAGGATTGCAACTCCTGTTCGGCCTCAGAGATCAGAAGCCCTTTTTTTCTCCCGCTGCTAAGACACCGAACTGCAGATCCCACGGATTCCGACAGCACGGGTTGCCGGGGACTGCCTTCCCTTGAAAATCTCGGCGACTCGGATTCTCTTTCCTCGACATTTTCTCTCTGCACAAAGACTTGCAGGAGCTAAGGCCCCCCGTCCTCCAGTCCCTTGGTTTCTTCCACATCCTCCTTCCTGTAGACCATAGACAGGTCCTCGGCCTCGACCTTCTGGCGACATAAGGGACACGTGGAGTGAGATTCGAGCCACGTGTCCACGCAGTCAAAATGAAACGCGTGGCGTCATTTGGGTAACAATCGCAGGAGATCCGGACCTTCATACCTGCTCAGACAGATCGCGCATTCTAATCCCTCTTTCAAACCTTGCAGCGCCGCAAATTTGAAGACGGGGAGCGCGTCTACTACCGAACGCTCGAGAAAGCGAAAGAAACGTTTTCTTGCCGCCACTATGGCTCGTGGATAGGTTGCAGAACGATTTCAACATGCACCAACATGCACAGCTTGCTGCCACTATGGCTCGTGTGGAAGGCATGAGACAGGTTGCAGAACGATTTCAATACTTGGAGAAGATTTAATGATTCGGTTTTTTTCTAGTTGTTAATCTTGATAAGTGGTAATTAATAAATGGCACAGTAAATTTTTAATCAAAATTTGTAAAAAATTAATTTAAGTACAGTTTAAACATGTGATTTAGATATGCAAGGAAGTTAGTGGGGTAGATTTGATCCATTGATTGAGTGGCGACGACCAGAATATACCGGCATCTTTCAATCCAGACCATCAGATCAAAATAATT
Source organism: Pinus albicaulis (assembly GCA_034641835.2). Taxonomy (NCBI): domain Eukaryota; kingdom Viridiplantae; phylum Streptophyta; class Pinopsida; order Pinales; family Pinaceae; genus Pinus; species Pinus albicaulis. The sequence continues at coordinate 42,681 of JAXQQM020067924.1, forward strand.
AATTAGCCTAATCACAAAACATGCTCCTTCCGATAGGGGGTTACGCCTATCGGCGTAATAAATCGTATTGAAACGGAATGGGAACATAAAAATTTAAACAAAATGTAGCGCATTGATCGATATAAAACGAAAGATAAACAGATTTGTAGCGCATAGGTTGTTATAAAACTAACGATAGACAGATTTGGATAAACAATGTAGTCTGGACGAATTTTAAAATGTGGCCACAAGTCAGAATGTGAACGTACCAAAATGCGCTGGTACCAAATGTTTAAACATCAAATTTGGGAATGGGAAAATGAGCCTACATACATCCTGAGTTTTTTCTCTTCTATGTTAATAAACCTAACTTCAACATTAAAATAAACCTAGAAATATTAAAAGCGCGACAACATAAGGCCCATATTGAGTATTAATCTTCAACTTCTGGGAGTTAATATCTATTGATTTTTGTGTAAATACCTTGATATGGTTACTATGATACAGGAAGCAATTTGGGCACAAGCAAGATATGATACTAAACTGAGAGGAAGCAAGTTGCATCGAAAAGCAATAAAATCTTTTAATGTAGTTGGCTTTTGTTATTGCAAGACCAATTTGGGCACAAGAAAGAAATGATACCAAACTCAGAGCAAGATATGATCGAAAAGCAATGCTGGATAGCTGTGAGCGATGTGATACCAAACTCAGAGCAAGATATGATCGAAAAGCAATGCTGGATAGCTATGAGCGAAAGAACAAATGACAACAAATCCTTTTTTCTGTTAGAATAAGGAAATGAATTTAGTGACAGAATTCTAAAAATGGTATTCTCCAGTTCACAAACTTGAACCCCATATAACTGAGGTGTTCCAAAGTTTGCAATGAGTGCGTAAACCCGATAAACCGCAAACCATGTATAGTTGGCGTAGAGGTCGAATCTCTCCCAGGGAAGAAGAGAAAATAGAAGGCAATATATATTGAAATAATTTGATGCAGAAGATAAAACAACTCAGAGATATCAAAACCCTAAATATCCAGAGAAATTGGAGATGCGGTGCAGAAGATAAAACAGCTCAGAGATATCAAAACCCTAAATATCCAGAGAATTTGGAGATGCGGTGCAGAAGATAAAACAACTCAGAGATATCAAAACCCTAAATATCCAGAGAATTTGGACATGCGGGGAATCGAACATGAGCAGCTAGCCCTTCGCATATGAGTTGCATCTGCTTTCATGGAACAGATGCGATGCAGAAGTTAAAACAACTCAGAGATATCAAAACCGTAAATATCCATAGAATTTGGAGATGCGAGGATGGAAGATGAGCAGCTAGAAGGTTGCCTAATTTCTTGAAAATTATAGCTCAAACACCAATTGACAGCAAATCGGAAGGAGCAAGTCGTGGTTCTCACAAATGTATCCACCATTGCACGAGGCCAGAGTGCCGACTATCGTTAGAAGCTCTGGGTCGATACAGTCACGTTTCAGACCATCTCTTTTCTTTGCTTCCGGCGAGATAACTTAGTTTTCCGGCGAGATAAATCGTGTGTGACATGAGTTACCACCGCCCTTATCTGCAAAGCTAGATAAGCCACGCTAGTATGTGCAAACCTAGATAACTCGCGTTAGTTACCACCGCCATTATGTGCAACGTGATGTAATTAGCGTGATTCACCATTGCCATTATGTGCAACGGTTATGATAAGTGCTCTATTCAGACCATACGCGATTGACTTTAGCTTCCTCTGTGGCGGATATGCGATTTGCGTACACTGTATACGCGAGTTCATTCTGGGCAATGCGAGTAATCGTAGCCGGTTATGCGAGGTATTTCCGGGTGAGGGGGAACGAAATGCAGGTTATGCGACTTATCTCTGCCGGGTATGCGACTTATGTTGCTGGCTATCACTGGCGCATATAACGCGAATGATATGTCGCGTTTCAGGATGAGATAAGCAGCGTTTCGTATAGATAAGTCGCATATTTGGCATAACTAACTCGCAATGCCCGGAAATAACCCGCGTATCTGGCAAAGATTGCTCGGATAGCAAGAAATTCAGTCGCGTATTGGAGGAGATACTTGTCGGAAACGGTTGGCGCCAGGAAAACATCGCATATCAGTAGGCATATCTGGCGCGTATCATAAGAAAACTGACTTATCACTACCGCGTTGATCGTGAATATTGCTCTTATGCATACGCGTTGATAACCAACTTAGCGGCATTTTCAATACGCATTAATATTTCACAACCCCGAATATCCATACGCAACAAGGGGCGGCGTGTTGTCTCCTGTAATCCCCGACAGTGATGCAACACGGGCGGCCGAAAGTTTCGTGAGCGCGAGTCGGGCGACGAAACGAAAAAAGAAAATAAAATACAAATTACTCTTAAAGAAATTTAGATATACATATTCATTAAAACAAAAGCTGTCCAAAACACGGAAGGTAAATGCAAATACCATACCGATGAGTTTCATCCCGTGAAACCCAAGGCGAACAAGTACCAACTTTCATTTTTATTTCTTGTAGAATGCCAATAACCTCTCTGCTCTGCAAGTACGCCATGGCCTTGTTAATTAGGATTCAACACAACGTTTCTCTGAATTTTTATCATGATATATTTCGTACGAAGAAGATCACCGAATTCATGCACAATATATCACCTACGCCAACTCCACTTTGAATTCATCAAAATGTAAAATCGCCAGTTCTTGTTGCTCCTTCGCTCCAAAGAAGGACCCAGAAGAAGCACATACCAGTGGAGTTTCTTTCCCGTCAAGAAAACGAATTACCTTGGGGCTTGATTCGACCTCCAACATTACATTCCACGTGTAGTGTGGATAGTGTAAGAACGATAACAGGGACGGTAGTGAGTGAATCTAAGAACTGAGGGTGAGAACCACCGATGGCAGAAGCCTGGCAGTGGGCACACGTCCGCCTTTGTAACGCCCCGACACTTCATAGGCGCGTCGGTGGGACGGGCGCGCCGGTTAGACGTTTGATGAACTCGGGCGCCGTTGCGACGTAACGGGCGCGCGTCGACATAACGGGCGCGCGTCGCACGTTGGAGTAGCACGGGCGCACAAGTACGTGGAGATGAGTCATGGGCGCGTTGGTAGAGCGACGAGTCAAACGAAAGGATTGGCGAAGGATGTTTATACCGACGGGCGCCCACGGACGAGTCAACCGATGAACGAGTCGGTGGGTCGGCCGGCGCGTTGGGCGCGCGACCGACGCCACACTTGGAGGGCGAGTTAGACAAACGGTGGGTCGGCTTGGGTCAACCGAGCGCCCCAACACCCCACAAACGCATGTTTCGTGGGCGGACGTTATATCGAGCGTTCGGGAGAAGGGCGCGCGCCACGGCGACGGGCGCGCCCACAACGGGCGTCACGACGTATTGGAACGAAGGGCGGTTGGAGTAAACAACACGACATGACCGACGGGGTTTCGATACGGGCGATGGGTGCACACGAGAGCCAACACGGGGGTCGGCTCGGGTCGGCCGAGCGCCCCTCACACCAACCGGGGGTCGGCTCGGGTCGGCCGAGCGCCCCTCACGACGAAACGACGCGTGGGTTCATGGTGAACGAGGTAGCGGGCGGGTCGGCTCGGGTCGGCCGGCGGCCCCGCTCTCCCAGCGAGCAAACGCATATATGTGGCCGAGTTTGGGGAAGAGCGTGAGCATTCGATCGAGGATCAAGTTCGACCGTCCCGGTCGTTCGAGCAGCAACGATAAGACGTGCGGCTGGCACCGGCCGAATGCACCGCCCAGGGCGAGGTGGGTCGGGCGAGAACGACAGCCGAGTTGAACGTGAGCGCGAGGGTTGGACGGCGCACGGCGGCTGCGGTGGCGGGGGTGCGACGGAGGCCAACGACGCGGCGGGTTGAAAAACGTCACACCACGCGTTGTTGCGGACACGGTGGGCGCACGCCAACGGAGGTGCGACGGGCGGACCTTGCACGACGGACGGGTGAGTCGGGTGACTCACGACCCGACCAACGGTGCGACGGCCGAGTTGCCATTTCTGTGTAAATCCTATGTAAAACAGGCCCTCGACCTGTATAAACCAGCGAGGCAATTTTGATTATTTGAGATAATAAAATTGGCTTTTACAAATCTATTTTGTATATTGATGAATGCTGATTTATGTTTTATAATTCCGCTATAGAACATAATAAAAAGTGAAGACTAACACTTAAGAAAAATAAGTAAAGGCGTAGTCCGGAAAAGGGTAAACCCGAAGGGAGACCGTTTAGCCGGTGCCGCACGGCCTGCCCGAGTGGACCAACGGAGTGGGGGCGTGACAAGTGGTATCAGAGGGCTACCTCTACAAACGGAAGTGAACTTGATAACTGATATCAAGTTGGACAAATTGCAGGGTTGCAGGTGAGCTGATTTATGGTCTGGACGAGATCTCAAGCAAGAAAAATGGAGGATGCCGTGGAGATGCCTCAAGTCATTGAGGGGACCCAAACGCACTCTCAAGAAGACTTGTTCGAGAAGCTCATGGGGAACATGGAGAAGCGTGAAAGGGAGCTCATGAGTCTTTACGAAGAAATTGAAGGACTTCGAGAAAAGAACATGAGGTTGGAAAGCGAAGTAGCAGCATGGAAGGCCGAGCTAGATACGGTGACTACACGTTCTGTGTACACGGAATGGCAGCTTGGTGAAGTGTTGAAAAGAATGGATGAGAAAGACCTATCCTATGATAGACTTGTGGATGAGCTTTCCAAAGCTCTTGCAAGGATCAAGGATGTGGAAAGCGAAGTGGTCTTGGTGAAAAGGGCCATGGGACAAGGGTCATCCGGGGGATCTGTCCCTATTAAGGCAAAGGAACCAGATTCATATGATGGAGCAAGGAACTCAAAGACACTTGGAAACTTCTTATGGGATATGGAACAATACTTGGACCGATTGAACATCCATGATGAAGATGTCAAGGTGAAGATTGTGGCCCAATTCCTTACAGGAGATGCTAAGATGTGGTGGAGAAGGAGACTTGATCAGATTGCACAAGGTGTCATATCTGACATCACAACTTGGGCGGAATTGAAAGATGTTTTGCAGGTTTACTTCAGTCCACAAGATGAAACTTGGGACGCAAGGACTATCATCAAGTACATTAAACAAGATGGAACTCTTCAACAATATCAAAGCGCATATCAGAGTGCTATCCTAGAGCTACCTGACATGGCCGAGCGTGACAAGCTGTTCAACTTCACTATTGGGTTGAAACCTTGGGCTCGAGATGAGGTGAAGAGGCAGAAAGCCAAGACTTTGGAAGAAGCCTTTGCTATAGTGGATAAGCTGATTGAGCATGATGTTGGAGGATCGGGAGGATCTGGAGGAGAAAAGAAGAAGAAGCCTTTTGAGAAAAAGGGCGATGCACCAAAGAAGGAAGCTACTAGACCTAACAATGCGCAAGCAAAGTCGAAGGCTAAGAAGCCCTTAAGGTGTTGGATCTGCGATGAGGAACATACGGTGAAGAATTGTCCTTCAAGACCGAAGTTGGCCGCCGCAGTACAAGCAGAAAAGAAGGAACCTTCAGTTGGGACTATGCAAGTCTTAAGTGCAGCAGCAGCTTACGAAGCTATTCCAAGAAGGGACCCGGAGAGAAACAATTTGGAATTTGTGAATATGAATATTGTGAAGGGAACACTTCTAACCATGGTGGATTGTGGTGCCACGCATAACTTTATTGGAGAGGACACCGCAAGGAAAGTTGGGTTGAAGTTCAAACCAATCCAAGCTAAGTTGAAGGCAGTGAACTCACCACCAGATTATGTGGTTGGGGTTGCAGAAAAGACACCAATCGAGATAGAGAGTTGGCATGTGAATGTTGACTTCATGGTTGTGAAGATGGACGATTATGAAGCAGTTCTAGGCATGGAATTCTTCAAAGAATTCGAAGTGATGGTGGTTCCTCACATGAGGAAGTTGTATATCTATGATGGGCAGAATGACCGTCCTATTGGTATACCAACCATAGGAGGAGGAGGTTCGAACCATTGTAAGATAACATCAATGAGTGTGGAGGATACTAAAAGACATGCTGAACTCCAAGGAAGGTTAGCCATTACGGAAGGCAGACTTCAGGAGCAAGCGCAGGAAATTATGGCATTGTCCAAGAGTCTTTTGGATGTAACAAGAAGACTTGAGACAATGGAAGCAAAGGAAGATGCAGACCCAGGAATTCATGGAGAAGACCGGGAAGCGTACATGTTGCAGTTGGAAGAGGAAGATCCAGACAGATGGCTGGAATTGTTAGATGAGGAAGGAGAGCCTCCGGCTTCTACTTCCTCCACCCTCTAGACTACGCATGGAGGATGAGGCTCATTGTCTCCTGCTCAGGACAATGATGACCTCTAACTTATGAGGAGACTATGGAGCGAGATGGAGCATTTGATAGCAGGATGTTTGGCAGCCTTAATGCAAAAGGAAGAACTAACGCATGGTATGAGGATGGACATTCTCATGATGAGGACGCTACGGTTGGATTAGCTACCCAACTAGTTCGAGTTGTGGGGACGCGTAATGTGCAGAGTTGTGCCGGATACATAGCAGATTTGTTATGTTGAGTTGGTTGAATACCGGATGCAGAATGGGGGCATGACCGAAGCATGTAGCAGATCAAAGATGTTCACATCTGGGTGCTCTTCATGGTTTCATAGCAGATTTGTAGACATGAACACCCTTGGAAGATGTTGGAGTCATCGACACTTTGCGACGACAGTTGCGACGATATCGTGCACATGGGTGCGACGACAGTTCGTGCAACGACACTTTGGAGGCAGTTGCGACGATATTCACATGTAGAGTTGTGATGGGCGTGCGACGGAAGGATGATGTTGTCAAGGGACGACAACGCTTTGAAGTGGGGGAGAATGTAACGCCCCGAAACTTCATAGGCGCGTCGGTGGGACGGGCGCGCCGGTTAGACGTTTGATGAACTCGGGCGCCGTTACGACGTAACGGGCGCGCGTCGACATAACGGGCGCGCGTCGCACGTTGGAGTAGCACGGGCGCACAAGTACGTGGAGATGAGTCATGGGCGCGTTGGTAGAGCGACGAGTCAAACGAAAGGATTGGCGAAGGAAGTTTATACCGACGGGCGCCCACGGACGAGTCAACCGATGAACGAGTCGGTGGGTCGGCCGGCGCATTGGGCGCGCGACCGACGCCACACTTGGAGGGCGAGTTAGGCAAACGGTGGGTCGGCTCGGGTCAGCCGAGCGCCCCAACACCCCACAAACGCATGTTTCGTGGGAGGACGTTATATCGAGCGTTCGGGAGAAGGGCGCGCGCCACGTCGACGGGCGCGCCCACAACGGGCGTCACGACGTATTGGAACGAAGGGCGGTTGGAGTAAACAACACGACATGACCGACGGGGTTTTGATACGGGCGATGGGCGCACACGAGAGCCAACACGGGGGTCGGCTCGGGTCGGCCGAGCGCCCCTCACACCAACCGGGGGTCGGCTTGGGTCGGCCGAGCGCCCCTCACGACGAAACGACGCGACGGTTCAACAAGTGAACGGGTAGCGGGCGGGTCGGCTCGGCTCGGCCGAGCGACCCGACTCTCCAACGAGCAAACGCATATATATGTGACGAGTTGGGGAGCGACAAAGGCATTCGATCAAGGGATCAAGTTCGACCATCCAAGCGAGTCATTCGAGCAACCGCAGCAATAAGACGTGCGGCTAGCACGGCGAATGCACCCGCCGAGCGGGTGGGTCGAAGGTGAACGACAAGCCGAGTTGAATGTGAGCGCAGGGTTGGACAGCGCACGGCGCTGCGGTAAACGAAGTGCGACGGAGGTAACGACGGCGGGTTGAAGAGCGGCGCACCACGCGTTGTTGCGGACACGGTGGGCGCACGCCAACGGAGGTGCGACGGGCGGACCTTGCACGACGGACGGGTGAGTCGGGTGACTCACGACCCGACCAACGGTGCGACGGCCGAGTTGCCATTTCTGTGTAAATCCTATGTAAAACAGGCCCTCGACCTGTATAAACCAGCGAGGCAATTTTGATTATTTCAGATAATAAAATTGGCTTTTACAAATCTGTTTTGTATATTTATGAATGATGATTTATGTTTTATAATTCCGCTATAGAACATAATAAAAAGTGAAGACTAACACTTAAGAAAAATAAGTAAAGGCGTAGTCCGGAAAAGGGTAAACCCGAAGGGAGACCGTTTAGCCGGTGCCGCACGGCCTGCCCGAGTGGACCAACGGAGTGGGGGCGTGACAGCCTTCCTCCCCCGCATGAAGGCCATGTGTAGCTTGACATTTATTAGGATTAGGTAATGAAGACCATGTGTAGCTTTACATTTATTATTACTAGGTAATGAAGGCCATGTGTTTATTATTAATGGTATTTATATAATGAATTAGGTTTGTAGCGACGGTGGTTGACTTAGCGGCCTTAACTCATTATTTATTTTCAATATTTATTATTTACGTCTATATAGAATATCATTTTCATGTGGTTGGATAAGCTTTGTTTATCATTGTTTTCAACATTTATATTCATAAAGGATATTATTTTCATTTTGTTCTATAAGTAGTAGTTGATTTATATTTATAAATTATTTGGTAAGACATTTTCATATTTATCAATATGGGAATAAAAACATATTTTTATGCTTATAAAATTTGCTTTCTCATCTATCTTTATCAATTTGTGAATCAAAACATAAAATTTAATTACTAAATAAAATATTTTTTTTTAGATATTTTTTATTTATTTAAATATTTAGGATGTGGTATAAAATGTATTAAATAATGCAATATAAATATTATAATTATTATTAGATAGAATGCTTATATAATAAAGAAAAGAAGGGGTTTAATTAATTAATCAAATGAGTTATTAAGAGTTATGCTTATTATAGTGGAGATCCACTTAAATAGTACTTTGTACTTGTAATGAGCTAGGGTTTACATGTCTTTGAAATTTTTTCACAACTTACTCTAATCTTTAGTGATGAGCTACTGTTCACATGCCTTTGCACATTTTCCACAACTTACTCTAATTTTTTGCTTTCGCTGGGACTTCTTTTTTAGCTTGATTATAAACAACTTATAATCCTCTAGGGAAAAATATGTGGCTCACCACCTATCGTAGTGTAGTCACGAGATGTTAAGTCTAGGAATAAGGTGGTCACAAGAACGCCTCATAAATGCTCACCCAACTGTAAATCCATCACAAGGAGGTCGAATAGATGCCCCAATCTGGAGCACCACATGGAAAATCAATAGATCCAGGTCGAATAGATGGCCTCATCTATTAGACCTCCCCATGGAAAAAAAAATAGATGAAGGTCTAATAGATGCCATAATGTCGAGCATGGGATGACAAAATAATTGATAGATTGACGTTGAATAGATGCCCCCAATCTTGAGCACCATATTGAAAAACAATAGATCGAGGTCAAATAGATGCCCCAATCTCGAGCCCCCCATGGAAAAAAAATAGACCGAAGTCTAATATATGCCCCAATGTCGAGCACCAAATGACAAAATAATAGATAGATTGAGGTCAAGTAGATGCCCCAAATCTCGAGCGTCGCATCGCAAAACAACAAGGTCAAATAGATGCCCCCAATCTCGAGGGTTTCATGGAAAAACAAGAGATTCAACTGATGTGCTCCAAAAAAAATTAAAACCATATATATGAGGTCAAGTCTATTATAATCTTGGAGCACATACAATTCATGAAATACCAGACATTAATCTCCAAATTTGTTGGCGTTTGGCCAAAAACACATGTTGCTCCAAGCATGGTTCGAGACAAAATGGCACCCAAAGAGATATGTTGATTTCCACATTGGATCCAACCCAAAGTGCATGTTGACTTCCACATTCGAGCCAAACTATTTCTTATATGATGAACTTCTCTAATTTTAGAGGATTGTTAAAAGACCTTTGAGAATATTATATTTTCTTAACAATACTGGATTTCGTATACCTCGTTCAACTCGAACATAGATTTTTTTTTGGCTTATGATCCAGGCTGATATTGATAGCCACCCACCTATTCCTATTACATCTCCTGACGTTAGAGTTTTGGTTGTTTAGGATTTTCTCTTATTGTTCAATAATAAAAAGGCCCTTGAGCCTCATTTTAACGCAGTTCAACGACATGTAGCTGCCACGCCCGAACTAGTCTATTTTCCATTTTGTGTGTAAGCATTTATCAGTATTTGATATTAATGAAAAGAAGTGTTACTCATGTTGCATATTTGTGTTTATGTTTATTTCTATATTTTATTCCAAGCCTGCATAAGTCTAAATCAACTTATCATAGAAATATTCAGAGCAAGATTCGGTGGAAAAGTCTAAATCAACTTATCATAGAAATATCCAGAGCAAGATTCAGTGGAAAATTTGAGAAGTCTCATAAGGAATCGTTGCTACCACAACCCAAACCCATGCAAGACACTTCTAAAGAGAAAGGGAATAAAATATATAACTTAGTGGAAGACATAACGTATACGAAGCATGAAATGCATGATCCAAAGACAATGTTGGAATAAATTATAATGGAGACAAGTTCTTATGTAAGCATAAAAGGATTTGTGAATTAAAGGAGAAATCCTCTTCGTGATATTGCAATAAATTCAATGCCAAGGACCCAATTAAGTTTTCTTGACCTCTTGTCGAACAATCACATTTCAAGATTCAATTCACCCTTTTGGAGAGAGTGTAGACTCCCACAAATGCTCGTTATTGTTCTCATTCTTCGGATTCAATACATGCCCTCAAACCAGTCAAAGGAGACAAATGAAAAGGGAGGAAACCTAGAAAGGAGTTAATACAATAGATAGGGAATATTTTGGCCAATATATGTAAGATTACCTAGATTTCAAGGTTGTTTCACCCCATCCCTCCTTCTCAATGAAAGTGATTTTTTCAAACCTAAGGGAGCTAAATAGAAATGGAAAATAAATAGGAAAAATTAAAAATGAAAAACCTAGCATTATCATCTTGCAGGGAGTAAAGGTTTGTTAGTGGATCCAACATGGAGGCTCTATTGGAGTAATGCTAGAAAAGGTGTTAGTCGATGTCTCTTTATGCTTAGCGAGAAACTAGGGGTCAATCAATCATATTAAGCCATAATGGAACTAAATTTTCATGAATGGTTGACAACCCCTTATAAGATCCTATATGAAAATTTTCAATTCATCGAATTGAAGGAGATGGGTTTCTTAATGGAAACATATGAATCACACCTACTCAGGGATAACTTTGTTTTCTCAACAACCTCATTCACCTTCAAAAACTACATTTTAATGAGAAACTTATTGTTAGTGGGTACTTCAACATTATTACCTCGCTAGAGGGAAAAATGGGGGGAGTTCGTATATTATGCATTGAATCATAGTCCCTCACACACGCAATTAATCACATGTACTTAGTTGAGATAGAAACAGTAAATGAAATCTACACTTTGACAACTATAGAGTAGGTGGGCACGAGATAGCCAATCAGCTTCACATATTTCTTATCTAAGATTCATTAGTGGAAAAAATAATCTTTTTGCAAGCTTCCATCCTTCCTAGTGCAGTGAGAGACCACTAGAAAATAGTGCTAGAATTGGACCTGAAAGAAGCTTCTAAAAATCGACCATTCATAATTGAGGTTCTTATATTAATAGATCCATCCTTCCTCGAAGTATCTAAGAAGTGGTGGAAATCCTTGGGTAATCCAAGCCCCTCCTCCATGTTAAAATTTGACAGCTACAGAGTAGGTGGGCACCAAATAGCCAATCATCTCGACATATTTCTTATCTAAGAATCATTAGTGGAAAAGTCCTCTTTTTGGAAGCTTCCATCCTTCCTAGTGCAGCCATAGACCACTAGAAAATAGTGTTATAATTGGACCTCAAAGAAGCTTCTTAAAATATACCATTCATAATTGAGGGTTTTCTATTAACAGATCCATCCTTTCTCCAAGACTCTAAGAAGTGGTGGAAATACTTGGGTAATCCAAGCCTCTCCTCCATGTAAAACTTTCAACATAAGTTAAAAGCTCTGAAAGGTTTAAATTAAAAGGTGGACTAGTGAGGAATTTGAAAACATCTTCGAGGAAAAACTAAATATGGAATCTGAAATGGAATGCACCCAACAATAAATGGAACTTGGAGTGTGCTTTGAATATCTTTCAAAGAATGAGAGGGGAGGTGTTAAGAAACTAGAGGAAAGATAGAAGTAAGAGGAGACTCTATGTGCAGTAAAAATTATAAACTCTCATAGCTGAGGGAAGGGGAGAAGAAGACTTGGATTTACCAAAAATGACTACTGAAACACATGCATCATAACCATACCTTCTCGGTTACTAGTAAAAATGGGGAAGTGGCTCTTTGATCACATGGATATTGAAAATGAACTTACTTCATTGTATAAGAATTTCCTTAAAGAGCATAACCCTAAAAAATTGCAAGCCATGGAGAAAATAATTACCAAATTCTAATATTGGTCACCAAAGACTAAAACATGGCTTTGATAAAAGAAAATACCTTGTAGGAGTTTGTGGAGACAGTAATGAGCCTCCCAAAAACTAAGGTCTAAGGACGAGATGCTTCACGTCTAATTTTTTCAAAGTAGGGTGAGAATTCTTAGGTGATGAGATATTATCTTCAGTGGAGGAGTCACGAAGAAGATGTTCTATACTCCCTTCTCTAAATGCCACTTTCCTAGCTCTTTGTCCTAAATCAACACAAGTAGAAAACTTTTATCATCATAAAATTTAATAAGTCAAGAAATAGTTTCGGTTTTATTTTTAAATATTTTATACATATTTTTTAGTTACTTGAATACTTATTCTGTGTAAAATATATTAAATAATTTTATACGAATATTATAATTATTTGTAGGTCTAATGGAATAATGAATGACATTATTTCCATTATGTTAAATAAGCTGTTGATTTACATTTATAAATTCTTTCCTAAGGCATTCTCATATTTATCAATCTCTCAATGAAAACATATTTTTATCCTCATAAAATTTACCTCCTCATCTTTATCAATGTGTGAATGAAAACATAAAATTTAGTTACTAAATCAAATAATTTCTTTTTAGATATTTTTTAAAATATCTAAAAATATTATTGTATAAAATGTATTAAATAATGCTATACAAATATTATTATTGTTAGATACAATGTCCAAATGAATGTTGTATATATATATATATATATAAGAAGGGGCTTAATTAATTAATCAAATGAGCTAATAAGAGTTAAGACTATTATAGTGGAGATCCCCCAAAATAGTACTTTGTACGTCTCATGAGCTAGGGTTTACATGTCTTTCCACATTTTCCACAACTTACTCTAATATTTCTCTTTTGCTAGGAATTCCTTTCTAGCTTGATTATAATCAACTTATAATCATCTAGGGAAGAGGATGTGGCTCACCTCCTACCGTAGTGTAGTGAGGGGATGCTAAGTGTAGGAAGAAGTGTTAGAAAAGTTATATATTATAGAGCAATGCAACACATAAAATATACGGAAACAAAAACACATAGATCATATTAAACGAGGGAGACACAACTATACGTGGTTCACCAAATTTGGGATACATCCACTCCGAACAGCCAATCCTTTATATTATCCATCAAAATGAAGAGACAAAACCTACAGCAGATTTGTTGTAATATCCTCTATTCTCACTCACAGTCTCCCTATTTCTTTCTCTCTCTAATAATACACATTCAATACACAACCACAATACAATACCCTCATGCAAAACGAGTGGTTTCCTTCCAGGGAAAAAAGCCCTAAATTAAAAATAACTTCTACCATCACATCATCTGCCTAATGAACGACCTAGATTGATGATCCGTGGATATCGGTGGCCACCCACCTATTCCATTTGGACCAGCACCATCAATTCTTGCAGCTTTTCACATTCAGCACAACTTACTATTTTTAGCAGGTTTTCGGGTCCTCCACTCCTGGAGCCGTTTTGGGACCTTAATGATCTAGGTGGATATTGGTGGCCACCCACCTATTCCATTTGAACCCCCACCATTAGTTCTTTTAGTTTTTCAGTTTCGGCACAAGTTACTATTTTTAGCAATTTTTCGGGTCCTGAACTTCCGGAGCCGTTTTGAGGCCCTAAATGACGTTTTTTTGGGAAAACGGAGAGCAACATGGGTACATGGACCAATTTTTCTCGTTCAAAATTTGTAGTCCTCGGATAGGTCTTTCTAACGAGGTATGGTACGCGTCAAACATATATCATATGCCAAAGTTACGCCCCTGAGAAGTTGAAACACCAATTTACCTAAACGAGGCCCATAGTTTTGGTGCTTCATCTCCTAGGGTTAGGGTTTTGGCTGTTTAGGATTTCCCATTGTTTCTAAATAATAAATAGGCCCTCAAGCCTCATTGTAACTTAGTTCAGAGGCCTGTAGCCGCCACATCTCTTCTCAGAGATAGCTACCAGTGCCCTAGCTAGTTTTATTTCCATTATGCCTGTAAGCATATTTCTGTTATTTGATATTAATGAAATGAAGCATTATTTCCGTTGCATCTCTATGTTCATGGTTATTTCTATATTTTGTTGCGTTCCTGCAATAAATCTGGATCAATGGTATCAAAGCGGGTCTGCTCTTTCTTTGTTTTTCTTTGCATGTCCCCAACGCGATCAGGGTATAAGGAGTTAGGGCTCGATCTGGTTGAACCCTTGCAAGATCAGCCTCACAAACCCCGACGACCTCCCATGGTGGAAGAAAAGAAAGACGAGGGAGCAGGAGATCCTATCAAAACACTACTCGAGAAGGCCCTCGAGAAACAAAGGAACGCGATGATGGATAGCTTTGCTCAAATCCTTCAACGAATGCCCACATATGGCACATCTGCATCCAACAACCACTCTACAGGCACCACTCCCTTCAAGGTACAGGTAAAATTTGACATTCCTATATTTGAAGGAAAAATATATGTAGACGCCGTAGACATATGGTTAAATTTGCTGGAAGGGTATTTCTCGGTCCATGACTTCTCTGACCAAGAAAATATTATTTTTGCACTCCTCAAAGCTGCCCCGCATGTCAAAGATTGGTGGGAAACTTACCATGACCAAGAGGGCGAAGGGGAACCCTCTCTGTTCTTGGCCACACCCACTTAGAATTCGTTCCGAGATGGAATCAAGGAACAATATTACCCCGTGGGGAGCTATGAGGACAAATACATCCAATGGACCACGCTGTGACAACAGAAGGATCAAGATGTGCATGAACTGATGAATCTGTTCCATACCCTGTGCACAAAGTTGGGTATTAAAGATTTAGAGAGACATTTGGTGCTCAAGTACTGCAGTTGTCTGCACAAACACATTCAGGAGGAATGGAGTTCCTCGACATTACATTTCTTGGCACAACATATAGCTATGCCGCCAAGATCGAGCATAAATTTAAGCAGAAGAAGCGAGACTTTGGATCTGCGAATCCGAAAGGTGCCCCCGAACCGAAGAACAAGGGGCAAGGCCAAAGCAATGCGACTCAGAACAACACCACAAATCCAAAGAAGGACAAAAAGGAAGTGGTGTGAATTTCATAACAACCCGACTCACAGCACAAACGAGTGTTGGGCCAAATAGTCTTTGGTGGCCGAACTAAAGGCGCCTGAATTAGATGCATTTTCTGATCCTGAGTTAGAACAGACAAAGACAATGAAAAAGGGAAGTAGATCATTGATGAAGATCCTAGTGGCATTGTTGCCACCACCAAGATCCAGAGGGAGGGTCCAGAGGACCCAGAGGAGGGGGAGCGCCTCTTCCAGTCGCAGATGTGGGGAAGGGTTCTCCGCTGCAGTTTCTTGTCGATAGCGGAAGCCAAAAGAACCTCATTTCAGCAGACGTCGTGAAGAGGCTCGGCCTACCAACCATAGCACACCCGCAGCCATATACCATCGGGTGGCTCCACCCAAGGAGAGATCTCCGCATCCGCCAGCAGTGCCGACTTCCATACAGTATCAAGCCATTCACGGATGAGGTATTGTGTGATGTTGCTCCTCTTGATGTAGCTGATGTATTATTGGGCCAACCATACTTGTGGAGGTGACATGTTGTGTATGAGTCTAGGCCTCGTGCTATTATTATTACTTTGGGAAATAATTTGTACAGGATACCGGAGGTAGTACCGCCTCCTGTCATCTCTTTGACTACTGCAAAAGAACGCAGTAAGATTGTTTCCCAAACCACGAAATTCATTTTCCTTACAACTCACTCACAGGGAAAGAAGAATATTGTGGCCACAACCTCGAAACAAGGCTCCCTTTCACGGCTGCAACATATGGACAAAGTCATGGAGGAATGCGAGGACATTTTCTCCTCACTCATAGAGGTTCCTCTACACTGTCAAGACAAACACTCCATTGATCTGACTCCCAACGCACCACCGCCTGATGTTGCCATACATCCTGCAACTACACATACAAAATCCAAACATGTACTGTCTGAGGTTGATAAAGAAACCAAATTTACTCAATGCATCTAGCATGTCCACCCACATGTCCATGACATCTTCAACACATCTAATACTCAGTTCAACAGAATTTGCCTCATCTCACGGAGGATATCAATGCAATGGGGACCATTGCTTCCTAAGGAGGGAGGAATGATCAAGGTGGATATCGGTGGCCACCCACCTATTCCATTTGGACCAACACCATCAATTCTTGCAGCTTTTCACATTCAGCACAACTTACTATTTTTAGCAGGTTTTCGGGTCCTCCACTCCCAGAGCCGTTTTGGGGACTTAATGATCCAGGTGGATATTGGTGGCCACGCACCTATTCCATTTGAACCCCCACCATCAGTGCTTTCAGTTTTTCAATTTCGGCACAAGTTACTATTTTTAGCAGTTTTTCGGGTCCTGAACTTCCAGAGCCGTTTTGAGGCCCTAAACGACATCTTTTGGGAAAACGGAGAGCAACATCAGTCCACCAACCAATGTTTCTCATTCAAAATTAGTAGTCCTCAGATAGGTATTTCTAACAAGGTATGGTACGCGTCAAACGGAGATCGTATGCCAAAGTTACGCCCCTGGGAAGTTGAAACACCAATTTACCCAAACAGGGCCCATAGTTTTGGCGCTTCATCTCCTGGGGTTAGGGTTTTGGCTGTTTAGGATTTCCCATTGTTTATAAATAATAAATAGGCCCTCGAGCCTCATTGTAACTCAGTTCAGAGGTCTGTAGCCATCACATGTCTTCTCATAGATTCGCTACCAGCACCCTAGCTATTTTATTTCCATTATGCCTGTAAGCATATTTATGTTATTTGATATTAATGAAATGAAGCACTATTTCCGCTGCATCTCTATGTTCATGGTTATTTCTGTATTTTGTTGCATTCCTGCATAAAATCTGGATCAATTGACTAGAAATTACAATACTTTTACAAGGAAAATTTTCATATTTTTATTTTATTTTCGGGGGCGTTGCCACCCCCCCTAGACCCCCGAGGCGGTGTTTAATTACGGCGGAATTTCCACCCCCCTTAGAATAGGGCTCCAACACTGTCATACAAAATAAAGAAGATAATCATGCTCCACACACAACAAGAAGGGGGTCACAACATCACCTCATCAATCCTCACCACCTTGGAAATCCATCGCAAGGAGGTCGAATAGATGCCCCAATCTCGAGAACCGCAATGAAAAACAATAGATCGAGGTCAAATAGATGCCCCAATGTCAAGAACCGAAATGAAAAACAATAGATCGAGGTCGAATAGATGCCCCAATCTCGAACGCCCTATGGAAAAACAATAGATCGAGTTTGAATAGATTCCCTAATGTCAAGCATCGAATGACAAAAAAATAGATAGATTGAGGTCGAATAGATGCCCCCAATATCGAGCGCCGCACCAAAAAATGATGAGGTGAAATTGATATGAATTATGAAAAAGGAATTATTGACATCTATGTGAACTTGCTTATGTTATATTATGCAATAGATCGAATATATTGCAATTAACATAAATGACATAAGCCATTAAAGACACATGTTAAACATATCAACACGGCAAAATTTAATAAGGAGTTCACCAGACTTCTTGGCTACGTCTCCTGGTCCTTTAGCTTTTAGTTCTTACCTTTATATTATGTCTTCAAATGCTTTACAAACATGAGCTCAAAAAGTGAGACTCAAATGATGAAATAGACCTTACCATGATGACCGGCTCGGAATTCTGGTCAAAATGAGTACCCATTTCCCTATGTTTGGCCACAATGACTTCCAGACCCCCTTGAAAGTCAAAAACCACTCTTCCTTTCTGCAAAACTGCTTCTGTCTGTACAACACTGCCTCAGACTGCGCGCTAGTGGTTGACTGGTTCGGTACCTACACAAAACATAGTTATCAGTCAGAGAATGGACTTAAAAAGTCCCAACCAGCAGTGCAACTGGTCTTAGCGCTGAGTTTGAAGCCATTGTTTATATAACTTTTGGAGGGTCGGCGGTTCAAAAGCTACGCTCGGCCCCTCCGTTGAAAATCTCGTCTGTTGTATTACATATATAGTAACATATATATTATATTTTACATATCGAGGCATGAACTTTGTGTTCGACGGTCTTCGAACTATATATATGGCAACATTTATTAATGTGCTTCGACGGTTTGTATACACATTTGCAGTGGCTTTAAATGTAAAGCCCGACGGTCATGTTGATACATATCATAACCTTGATACAATGCAGCGGTTTCGTAAATATATGTGATGACATTAATTAAGGTTCCGGTAGTGGATTTAAGATATGCGACGATTTTGTATTATATATAACAATGCATTTAAACCTTGGATAATGTCTATCCTAAGGTTTACTTATATGCGACAATAAATGCGAAGAATACGTTAATATGTATCAACATATTATTGCATATATTAATGTTATTATATATGCATTGGTTTGATATATATTACATATATATGTGCCCAAATTTAAATACAAAACCTTATTTGAAGTGCTGGCCTAACCGGTGTGTGGACTCCAATGAAAACTTAGCAATCCAAGAGATTAGGGGTTCGATTCTCCCTGGTCTCCATAATTTTGCAAACAAGGTCAAACTGGGAAAAACTCTGGGCTGCCACATGTCAGCTCTGGATTGGCCCATATCACTCAATCATATCTTGACACGTCACTGAGCTCGATGACATCAGTCTGGACAAATGGTGCATTCTCGAGACGACACATGTCTCGCTGACATCACACTGTAGACTTCAATGGTCAACATCAGCCTGGACAAATGGTGCATTCCTGAGACGACACATGTCTCGCTGACATCACACTATTGACTTTAACATTGACCGTTGACTCTTTGACTTTGACTTTTTCCATTTTTCCTTAGTTTGCACTGAAACTTTGATTTGCCACAACTTCCTCATATGAAGTCGGTTTCACGTGCCGTTCACACTGTTGGAAAGCTATCGCCGAGCACTTCAACTTGATTCCATTTTCAACTGCATTTGAAGACTTTTATCTGGAGGAAAAACTAAATCCATTTTGGATCCGAATGGATGCACCCAATCTCGAGCATTGCATGGAAAACAACAGATTGAGCCGATGTTTTCCAAAATTCATTCAAAACCCTATATATGAGGTCAAGTCATTTAAAATATTGGAGCAGATACAATTCATGCAAGACCACACATTAATCTCCAAATTTGTTGATGATTGGCCACCGATAAAATCTCAGAGCACATACAATTCATGCAAGACCGCACATAAATCTACAAATTTGTTGGTGTTTGGCCACCAAAAGTCTATATTCCATTCTGCCTCTAAGCTAGTCTATATTCCATTCTGTATCTAAGAATTTTCAGTATTTGATATTAATGAAATGAAGTGTCACTCCTAATAAATATCTGTGTTTCTATTTATTTCTATATTTTATTGCATTCCTGCAGAAGTCTAAATCAGCTTATCAGATAAATATCCAAAGCAAGATTCGGTGCAAAACGTCAGAATTCTCCTAAGGAATCCTTGCTACCACAACCCAAGCCCATGCAAGAAGCTTCTAAAGAGAAATTCAATAACCCATATAACAAAATGGAGTACATAACATATACAAAGCTTGAAATTCATGATGCAAATACAATGTTGTAATAAATTATAATGGAGACAAGTTATTATGTAAGCATAGAAGATTTTGATGAAATTGAGGTATGGGAGAAAACCCTGTTCGAGATACTACAATAACTTCAATGCGAAGGACCCAATTATGTTTTCAGGGCCTATTCTTGAATAATCATATATCAAGATTAAATTCACCCTTTTGGAGAGAGTGTAGGCTCCCACAACTCCTCATTATTGTTCTCATTCTTCGGATTCAATACACCCCCTCAAACGAGTTAAAGGAGAGAAATGACAAGGGAGGAAAACTAGAAAGGAGTTAATACAATAGTTAGGGAATATTCTAGCCAATATACATAATATTACCTGGATTTCAAGGTAGTTTCACCCCATCCTTCCTTCTCAATGAAAGTGATTTTGTCAAACCTAAGGGGTCTCAATATCAATGGAAAATAAACTTGTTAGAGACAAAATTAAAAAGGAAAAACCTAGCAATATCTGTAACACCCCCAAGTTCTATGCTTTTAAAATTAGACATTTGAACATACATCCATAGGGGAGTGGACCCCAATGGATAATTGTTATGTGGATATGGTTAAATACTTAATTATGAAAAATAAATAAAATATTGTGCATGCACTATGACCAGATGAGAAAGTGAGATCACATGCCAAATACATGAGGTAATGGAAAAGGAAAAAAGACTTTCCCCAAATCTTTCAAAAATCCTTGAAAGAAATTATTTCTAATTTAGATTTTTGAGGAAAAATCTAAATTTCCCCAATGAAGAGGAGTAGTTGGGAAGAGGTGAGAAAAAAGCTGGAAAAGCTGAGGAAAAGCTTAAATAAGCTGCTCCAGAACAGATTTAGGTTAGTCTGTTCTTGGAGGATCTCTGCTCGGGGGTGAATCCTGGGAGATAAAGAGGATTATAAGGTTGGGAGGACTGGTCATGGTAGAGGTATGCATGCCTATTGTTGGAGATTGCTGTAAGTCTGTATTAAATATATCCCTGCTTTATGAATTGTGATGTTATAATTTCTTATGCAATTTATGAATTGTGATGTTATAATTTCTTATACAATTTATGAATTGTGATGTTATAGTTTCTTATGCAATTTATGATTTATTATGTTATGGTTCATTATGAAGATTGTAGATTGATTATTGGTTCAGTAACTCATGTAATTGTAAACCAAAGCTATTGATAGCAGAGATAAATGGTTGGAATATAGGGATGCGTATCTTGTAAAATGGAGTTAGAGATGGTAGATCCTTTGAACAACTGATCCCATGATTATGTACAGGTGTGGCTTGCTGCCTTTCCAAGGAACATTAACTTACTGTGTGTATAGACAGAAAATGTTAACAAACCAGTAACCATGAACAGCAAGTACCAAATAACTAAACATATCATAACAATATTGGTGACACAGAATTCCCTGTAACAAATCACAGAAGATAGGACACAACAACCCTGTGATAGTAGTATGGGGTTCAGGATGTCAGTTGGGAGGCAATGGAAGGAATTGTAAAACTAAGAATGTAAATTATTCTATTAACTGTAAGTGTAAACATATGAAAGCAGAAGTTGAAGCCTAACTAAGTAAGAGGATCTAACACTAGGGAGTCTAAACTATCCAGTTCAGTATCCTCCCCTATTTGATTGAAGCAAAGAGGATCTGTGTCCTAGGGAATAGTTGAATCTGCACCCGAGTGTCAACCAAATTGAATGTTGTAACAGTAAAATAAAAGGGAAATCCTACTTGCACAACCATTGTGTGATAAAAAGTTGTGTGAGGGAAGATTGTAAGCATATGTAAGAATACAATGAACAGAGCATCTGGTTACATTCCATATAAACTGCTGGGAAAGTAGTTGGAGCCATGGAGGTTAACTGAGTATAGATAGAGGTATGCGAGGAGGCATACATCTATATCTCGATGCTGCACTTTAAAATGTTGGAAATGTTATAAGGCCTGCAAATGGGGAAGTTTGAGTAAGGGCCTAGTGATCATCTAGAGTTGGACACAACTCTGAACAGAAAACCTGAGAAATACAAAGTATTATATATAGATATATAAGTCTACTAGATGGACTGAGAAGAGGGGAGGTCAAGTCCAAAAATTCTCATGGAAATTCTTGTAATCCATGGCTGTCTATAAGTGCTGAAAAGAATCTAAACCCCGGATAACAGTCTGAATTTGTAAGTGATTCAGTATAAAAACTATAATTGTTATCGGCGCATAAAGCGGAGAATATTTGAGTTATGTTATATGTGTAGCACTCATCACAGGTTCAATTGTCTTCCCCATTCGGGGTGATGTATCTAGACATGTTAGGAAAATGAAAAAAAAAAAAAAAATGGGTCTGGGAGACGTGACAAATGGTATCGGAGCTAAAGTTCAAAAATTGGGTAAGATATGTGCTCACAAAGAAATGGTTAATTGTTATAAATTTTATGAATATTAAAAATATTTCTTCAAGTATACAAATATCTTGGATATACTTTCAGGTATACTTTCAGGTATACATGTAACAGATTGATTTAGTACTACGTTCAACTGAATCTATCTTTTGGTATTCACTGTCCCGAACTCTGTTTAGCTGTAGACATAAGGTCCATAGAGTAGGAACTCCAAAATCTTTAAACCAAGGAGGGTTTAAAATCTGTAGTTACTTAGCTTCTACAGACGATTAATTATTGTTCTGCTTCCTGTAGACATAAAGGTGAAAGTCTATGCTCATAAGTATAATAGAAAAACATTGTAGCAGAATGGTGATAGAGTAAGAAAAATACATTTGAACATGAAACTCAACATGTTTCTAGAAAAAAAAAAGAGAGGTAAATTCTACTCTACAGTAATATTATAGCATTCAGAGAAATTAGGTGGGAGTCTTCTAGCACCTGTAGCCTTTATTGAGCCTATTGAAAATTTAAACCTACCTCTATATCATGAAATAAATATTATAGTTATTGATGAAATCCATGCTATATGAGTGTTACATATTAAAGGGATGGAACCAAGAAAGGCTTCCTTTCTCTATAGAGGGTGGTAATTCCTCTTTTTTATATAGAGGTTGATGAGAAAAAAAAATTTCACAATGGAGATTTGGCTTACTCAAGCCAACCTGAGAAGTGAAATCTGCATACTTATGAATATGTATTATTATTAAACCAAAGAGTAAATCTGCAATATAAGAAGGTTACCTCATTTATAGCCATTATAGAATGTATTGAAAATTTTAAGGTCACTTCTAACCCTTAGAAGAAACCTTAGGGTTATGAATTAAATCTATGCATAATGAACTCTATTATATATATATATATGTTCACAAGTGTCGAGGCCTAGAGCCTTAGGTCCTCTTAGGCTCGACTGCAAATTATTCGGATTTTATATATAAACATGATGTTTGATGTATATATATGCTACATATATATATAGAGGTTCGAACATGTAAAATAAAAAAGGGATGAACATATCTATGATTTATATAAATAGAAGTGTTATATTTGTATAGGCATAATAAAGTTATATTGCCGAGGCCTAGAGCCCTTAGGTTCGACTGCAAATAAGATACATATATGATTGTGCTCATAGATATGATAGAACAATATGGTAGCAATACTGAAGTTACAGGGTGCATCACAAATATGAAAGAAAGTAGGATATTAAAATCTTACATTCAAAGCTATGACAGGACATAGTAGCAAAAAGGTTTAAAATATAATTAAAGTTCTAGTCAAGCATTAGAAATGGCATATGTATATACCTCAAAGAAAAATATAACTTAAAAAGTAAGGACTTAGCAAATGTATCCTTACAAATCGAAAGGGTGAAACTACACTATCGAGGCATTGTCACTTTCATCACAAATATAGTGTAACCCTCGAATTATTTTTAGGGCAAAGAATTGATACTAGATTAAAATATAATAACTATCAAGCATGGTATACATGTCTGTGTTTTTTTTTAACATTCCAAGTGCGCACTTAGCATAGAAAATTTTACAAGTCGACTTTCAAAGAATTATAGATACAATTCGTAATATATTATATATAAGGACGACACCTATATGTACATATGGTAACCCGAAACATTAACATAAATGGGAAATTTATATTGAACCCCGACATATACTAAAATGAGATTTTATGTAACTGCTGCGTGGAAAAAAATAAAAATAAAAACGGACTTATATGTATGCGGTCCACATTAAATCATGGCTGGCATTTGATATAATGGATACGGACTTGCGTCGAACAATGGATCTCACAGTAAACATTACAGTGAGACGGAAGATTAAATCAAAGTTAATCATTACAGGTAACGAGGAGGGCGAGTGATCAGGAGCTCAGGACCAAGTGTCGTAAAATGGTCAAAAATGAAGGTTCTCAGAACTAGTTTGAACCTGAACGACCGGATAGAGCTCGTCTTCCTGATTCCGGCGCCACGAACGGTTCGAAAAACGGTCGCCGTATGCAGAAGTTATTCAAGTTTGAAGATTTCTCAATTTCCATAAAAAATGCCAAATTTGACTTTGTGGAAAATTTTATTAAAAAAAGAATATTCCACAGAATATTCTGGGAATATTCCGTGGAATATTCCACAGAATATTCTGGGAATATTCCATGGAATATTCCGCAGAATATTCTGGGAAATATTCCATTTTCAGCCAATGGAAGGGCGCCACGTGGCTAGCCCGGAGGCCGCCACGTGGCCCCAAGGTCGAATTGAAAATGGCGTTTAAAACTTTTTTATGGGCTCGACAGGTTTCGAACCCCCGACCGCATGAATCATAACACAGCGCTTTAACCAACGGACCAATATTTGTTTGTTGTTTTATATCACAAACGAACTTATATTTATTGCGTATGGATGTTTTGGGCGGGGCCCGAAAGGGGGCCAGCCCCTAAGGGCCAGCCCCCTCACCATAGAACCCACGCGGCGGAACCACAATTCAAACCAATCGGCGCGCAATTTAAACGGGCGGATAAACATTGGTTAACATGTTATGTGATATGTTTTATATAAGGTTGTTATATATTAAACGTTGTTTTAATTAAACACGTTTAAAAACCGTTGCAAAGACCGCCCATATGAACGCCGATAACCATTACAATTAATGCCAGACAGTTAACTGTTCGGAGCACTTGGCGGCCTCCGCCCATTTTGGCGCCCCCGCCTTATTTGGTGGGCTTATCCACAGTTCCTCCATAATTGGTGGAGATTCCCAAGGTGAAACTGACTGATTCAGTAAATGTGCCATAACTTCTGCTAGGAGAGGCCTTTGAAGACGATTTTTTTTTTTTTTTTGGGTGTAGAGAGCATTCTGGAGCTGTTGGAGGTGTCTACAGAGCCATCAGGGCATTCTATCTGCGAATTTTACAGCGCTTTTGACAGAGGAGCCATTAGAGCTAAAGGGAAAGAGTGCTGCATTGGGCTACCTTCCTCCAATGGAGGTGAATTTGTAGTCAATTTATACTGATTTGGATCTTCTGAGTCTGTTTTAGCAGTCTATTTTTCCATTAGAGGAGTTTATACAGATGTAATCTCATTTGAAGCCTTTAATCAAAAGAGGACTGAGCCTAATTAGAGGCTTTTGGACCAGCGGAGGTAGCCCAAGAGAGGGGTGAACCGCTTAAACAAATATCTGCTGTTCATCTCGGTATTTTGGCTGTTTATTTCTAGATTCTGATAGTTTAAACAGTAAAATTTCATAAGCATGATTTTCCAAAAACAAGTTTATACAGTAATCAAAACTTGTTATTTTAACATCAAACCTCTACACACCAATTGCAGAACATATGCTCTTGCTTATTCACACTCAAAACAGATCAATGAACACTTTGAATTTAAAAACAAAATACTTTCATTGATCTTGATATTTGTGTTTACATATTATTTCCTTAGGCAGAGTCTGTACAGGGCCAGGTAGCCTCTGGAACTCATCCTCTCTTTAGAGGTGACATGTCCAGTGAATGCCCCTACACTCCATCTCTGTATAGGAAATAGTTTATTCTCACATTTTCAGAGGTCACTTGGAGTGTATAGCTCACATTTGAATTTTTTTGGAAATGGATACCTTGCACCCTTAAACAAGTACATTCCATTTTCAGATCAGATGGTATCAGAGCCTGGTTTGCTTGACTGACATCACTAGCTTGATTGTGTAGCTTGAAAGGTGTCTTAAGCAGTGTTGAAGATTGACTGCTTTATTATTCTGCAAACTACTTCTTGTTTGAGTTTGCTGAAGCTCTTTTGTTCATTTTTATAATGACAACTTCCATAAGTGAGTTCTCAAAATTGTCCTCCTTCAAAAGATTTTTTGATGAAGGCTTGAAGCAAGAATTTTTCATCATGATGAATATGGTGAGAGAAATGTATGAGGATGAAAGAAAGAGCTCTAGACTTCAAGAGCAGTTGAATTCCATGAGGGAAGAGAAGCAGTTGCTTTCTGACCAATTGCAGGAAATGGAAGGCCAACTTCATATTGCAAACATGAAGCTGGAAAAGATGTATGAGTTGGAGACACAACTCCTTGTTTCCAAAGAAGCCTTAGCCAAGTATCAGCTTGAAGAAGAGGTAAACAATTCTAGTTTTTCTTCAAATTCTTATAAGAATGTTTATGAACTTGGTTCTTTTGAGAAACATACCAAAGGCATAGGGTCCAAGTTGATGTCCAAAATGGGATATGAAGGAAAAGGATTGGGAAAATATGCACAGGGTATAGTTGAGCCAATAATGGTTGAGGTAAGGCCTAAGAATTTGGGTCTTGGCTATGGACAATCTTATGGAGAAAGTTCCAAAGCAGCCATGAAGGAAGAAGGTGTGCATCAGCATGCACTTGAACAAGGGAGTGGTGAAAACTCTAAAACCATTGATGGGATTGTTAGTGTTCCAAAGGGAGCTTCTTCTTCTTTTGATTCACCTCCTCATGAAGGTAATGAAGGTGAAAGAGAAAGGTATAAATCTGATTTCAATCATATTTCCTTTGATCATGTAAAGCATGGAAAATTTCCACACAAGCATTGGAAAAGAATTGCATGTTCTTTTTGTGGTTTGTTTAACCATAGTGTTTCTAGATGTTGGAAAAGAATGGAAACATATAGGAAACTTTTGAAGGAAAGGAGGCAAGAAGCCAAAGTTCCAATGAACAATGCAAATCATGCGGTCAAGAAGATGAACATGTGTTGCACTTATTGCCATAAGCAAGGACATACTGTTGAAAGGTGTTGGACTCTGAATCCAACAATGCTTCCACAAACGTTGAAGAAATGGGAGAAAGAGTATGGCAAGAATGGGAAGGAAGTTTCCATCATTGATATGTGTCAGGATGATACACATTCTGATATCGATGTGCAGTTAAAAGAAGCGCCTTTGAAATGGATTGGTAAGAAATGGTTAGAATTCTTATCCAATTAAAGTTGCATGTCTTTTGATTGAATGCATTTTCTTTGTTAAGGGAATGCAAGTTGCAGGATGGAAAAGCTGAGTATGAGACTCACTCTATCGTAGCGAAAGTTATATTCATTTCAGCTTTGAAAGTACATGTACATGTGATTGAGGATCTTGTACTTATGATTGTACTTAAGAGAAATTTGAAGGATAAACTGCATGCATGAGAATGAGATGCATGAGCACAGGGATCATGATGATTTCCTTGTATTTTAAACATGTATGTGTGATTAACTTGAAGGGTTGATTACTTTGTTTTTAACCATGCATGTAATGTAATATTGACTTGGAAAAAGTTAATTTGATCTCCAAGATTGTAAAGAGGAGAAATGATGAAGTGTTTCATCTTTGTAAAAGCCTTCTCATTTGGGAGGCAGCTCTTCTTCTGGAGCGGAGGCGCCATGGATGGGCATCGTGACAGTCGGCAAGCCCACATGTTCAGGGGAATATTTCAGCTCATATATCAGCAAGTTTCTTTGCTGGTTCCTACAATTTCAGATTTGTCTGGCGAAAGAACTTGGTCGGGATTCGACAAGTACTTGGCATATGCAGCAAAAAGTCGCCATGACGACATTTAGCAAGGCAGGACATTTTTGGCATCAGTATGCTCTTTTGGCTGACTGGAAGAGGATATTTCTGTTCCTCAAGTGCTGTACAGTTCAGATCAGAGATTCAGTAAGCTTTTGGGGACCAAAAGCCTTCTCATTTGGGAGGTGTGATCAGGAGCTCAGGACCAAGTGTCGTAAAATGGTCAAAAATGAAAGTGCTCAGAACTGGTTTGAACCTGAACGACTGGATAGAGCTCGTCTTCCTGATTCCGGCGCCGCGAACGGTTCAAAAAATGGTCTTCGTATGCAAAAGTTATTCAAGTTCAAAGTTTTGTCAATTTTATTAAAAAAATGGCAAATTTGACTTTGGAAAATTTTTTATTAAAAAAAGAATATTCCACAGAATATTCTGGGAATATTCTGTGGAATATTCCGCAGAATATTCTGGGGAATATTCCATTTGGCACCCAATGGAAGGGCGCCACGTGGCTAGCCCAGAGGCCGCCACGTGGCCCCAAGACCGAATTTGAAATGGCGCATTTTCAAAAATTTGTTTGGGCTCGACAGGATTCGAACCATGGCCGGATGTATATCAACCAAGCGCTTTAACCAATGGGCCACGGGTTCATTTGTTGTTTTATATCACAAACGAACTTATATTTATTGCGTATGGATGTTTTGGGCGGGGCCCGAAAGGGGGCCAACCCCTAAGGGCCAGCCCCCTCACCATAGAACCCACGCGGTGGAACCACAATTCAAACCAATCGGCGCGCAATTTAAACGGGCGGATAAACATTGGTTAACATGTTATGTGATATGTGTTATATAAGGTTGTTATATATTAAACGTTGTTTTAATTAAACACGTTTAAAAACCATTGCAAAGACCGCCCATATGAACGCCGATAACCATTACAATTAATGCCAGCAGTTAACCGTTCGGAGCACTTGGCGGCCTCCGCCCATTTTGGCGCCCCCGCCTTATTTGGTGGGCTTATCCACAGTTCCTCCACAATTGGTGGAGATTCCCAAGGTGAAACTGACTGATTCAGTAAATGTGCCATAACTTCTGCTAGGAGAGGCCTTTGAAGACGAATTGTTTTTTGATTTTGGGTGTAGAGAGCATTCTGGAGCTGTTGGAGGTGTCTGCAGAGCCATCAGGGCATTCTATCTGCGAATTTTACAGCGCTTTTGACAGAGGAGCCATTAGAGCTAAAGGGAAAGAGTGCTTCATTGGGCTACCTTCCTCCAATGAAGGTGAATTTGTAGTCAATTTATACTGATTTGGATCTTCTGAGTCTGTTTTAGCAGTCTATTTTTCCATTAGAGGAGTTTATACAGATGTAATCTCATTTGAAGCCTTTAATCAAAAGAGGACTGAGCCTAATTAGAGGCTTTTGGACCAGCGGAGATAGCCCAAGAGAGGGGTGAACCGCTTAAACAAATATCTGTTGTTCATCTGTGTATTTTGACTGTTTATTTCCAGATTCTGATAGTTTAAACAGTAAAATTTCATAAGCATGCTTTTCCAAAACAAGTTTATACAGTAATCAAAACTTGTTATTTTAACATCAAACCTCTACACACCAATTGCATAACATATGCTCTTGCTTATTCACACTCAAAACAGATCAATGAACACTTTGAATTTAAAAACAAAATACTTTCATTGATCTTGATATTTGTGTTTATATATTATTTCCTTAGACAGAGTCTGTAGAGGGCCAGGTAGCCTCTGGAACTCATCCTCTCTTTAGAGGTGACATGTCCGGTGAATGCCCCTACAGTCTATATCTGTATAAGAAATAAGAAGTTTTCACATGTTCAGAGGTCACTTGGAGTGTATAGCTCACATTAGAAATTATGGGAAAATGGATACCTTGCACCCTTAAACAAGTACATTCCATTATTGGCCCTGGTGGCCCTTTAGACTTGCATGGAGAATTTCGAAGTGAAGATGACCTCAATTGGTTCTGAAACCTCTGCCATTAGAATCAGAAGGTCGAAAATAGCAGAAATAGGCTTTTGAATCACCAAAAATGGATGAACATAGCCCCCAAACAGCTCCAGCACTGAAATGGCCCTGGTGGCCCTGAAAGCTTCCCTGAAGCTAAACAGTGAGAAGAATGCCTCAAAAGGAAAAAAGAGCTGTAGAAATGGATTCAGAATGCTGAAAAACTTCAGGAATGACCTTCATTCCACATTCACTGGCTTCGCATCGC
>JAXQQM020075761.1:0-13263 GCA_034641835.2 Pinus albicaulis
AAGTACAAAGAGCACCATGTTCCCTCTCTTAACCTCAGTCAACCTACAAGGCTAACACCTTAGCAAATGGATTAATAAAGGACACAGGGACCATGTTTCAATTGTGAAAATAAGTAAAATTACAGGTATATGTGTAAAGAGAGGAAATTATTCCACATAGTTTGTGAAAAGGAATAATATCAAATTTTGGAACCATTGCAAGACATGGAACTATAATAGACTACTCAAACCATATATTGTCATGCATTCGTTGGAATTGACGCTCATCAAACTCTCAAGATAAAATGATATATTGAAAAGAAAAAGGTAACAATGTTGATTGACAATACTAGTACACATAACTTCATTAATTTTAAATTAGCCAGACTTTTCAATTAGTTTATATATCCAACACTGGAGTTTTGAGTAATGATTGAAAATGGAGATACCATAAATTATTCAAGGAAAATCCATATTATTAATTTCACTTTTGGGAGTATTTATTATATATTCCAATGATTGCACTCCAAATAGGTGTTGTTGTTATGTTATGGCTCCAATGGTTAATGTTGAGACCTAATCCCAAGGGATTGGGTGAGATTGTGTATTATTGTAATTTAGTAAATAAGGAAGGCCAAGAGACATTGGGAAGTGAATCCCAATAGCCTCACCTCCATGTATAAGTACACACACAATCTCCATCTAATTCATATTCAGTTTTGCGGAGTTACCTCGTGGTTTGACATGTTATCAGAGCGTAAAGAGCCAATATGAGTTTGTGCATCATTTTCAATCCATGCATGAAAATTCTTGAATGTTTGAAAAGCATCAGACTTGTTCTTCAATAAGTAAACCCAACACATTCTGGTGTAATCATCAATAAATGTCATCATCTATGTATTTCTATTTGCAGAAGCAACAGGCATAAGGCACATAAATCTGAATGAATAAGCTCAAGTTTTCTATGTGCTTTGGAATGTGAATCATGAAATGGATGTTTGCTATGCTTTCCTAGAATACAAGAATCACATTGCTTAAGTTTCCTAGGAATTGTAGGCAGTCCATTAACACCATTTTTCTTCAACAATCGAAGGGTGTCATAGTTTAAGTGTCCAAATATAGCATGCCATAAAAGACTTGATGGGAATGTATCATCATCATGATGCGAACTGAATGCAAAGTTTTGTGCATGAGCAGAGGAACCTTGCAGCTTCACGAGTCTTCCTTATTCTATTCCCTCCATGACAAGTGAGCGATCTGATGCTTTTCTAACCTCAACCTTGCCATCAAACATGTGAATGGAGTGTCCTTGCTGGCGGATGTGGACCAAGGAAAACAAGTTTCTCCTCAACTCAGGGGGGTATAGAAACGCATGTAGAATATAATCTGGAAGACCAGGCAACTTAAGCTTGATTGCGCCAAGCCCTGATGGCTTGAGTTTGAATTTATCTGCGAAGTATACTGCTCCATCAAATTTTTTAGTAAATTCTTCAAAAAAATCTTTTCTAAATGTCATGTGACATGTTGCTCCTGAATCTAGAAACCAATCATTTCTCCAAGAAGTAAATGAAACATCAAAAACTTCTTCAGTTACTCCATTGTTACAATGTGCTACAACATAATGAGTGGATTCAGGTGCTTTACCTTTGTCTCTATCATGAGTTTTAACTTTTTCTTGATTTCTTTGCTGCTCAATTTTATCCCAAGGAAGATTACATGTAGATGCATCATGCCAATCTTTATTGCAGCATATGCAATGAAGATTATATTTTTCAGTTTGAGTTTGTCAACCCCCCCTTCCTCTGAAATTTCTTCTTCCTCTTCCTCTTCGGCCACCTCTTCCTCTAGAAGAATATTGAGCATGACTCTTCTCTCTATGTGCAAAGCATACAACCTCTTCAGAAGATAGAGGGCTGTCATCTTTCCAAAAGCTTTCTCTCTTTCTGCAAACTTTTTCTCACGGGAATCAAAGATGATTTTCACAAGGTTTCCACTTGCTTGTAATGACTCAAGATAATGTGAGTAAGTCAGATAAAATTCCTTAACATATGCTATGAGAGATATATCAACTTCTACGCCAGTGTTCTTAATGTCATGCACGATAGATCTTACTTCTGAAGCTAAAGCAAGTGGGTCATCATTTTTCAATTCAAGACTGAACAGCTTAATCATCAATTGAACAATTTCAAGTTCTGAATGTGAGTCATAGAGTTCTTTTAGCTTGCTCAAGGCTTCATAGGCATTTGAAAATGGTGTAATATGACAACTCACCTCTTCATTTACGGAAGCTGCAATCAAGGCATAGGCCTTGCAATTCTTGTTTTCCCAAATGACGATATCCTTGTCTGAAGTGGGCTTTGCTGGTGGAAGGTCTACTTCTCCTTCACAAATTCCTCTCCACAGCTCATTAAAAATGAGAGTGTGTTTGATTTTCCAAGACCATTCAGGATATTTCTCCTTGCCAGAGAGAAAAACTCCTACAATAGATATGAGAGAATGTATTCTTTTGAAGGAAAAAAAATACTTTGCTGTCAAGGTAAAAACTCAATTCAGGTTTCGATTCTACAATTATTTTATTTTTATTTTTTATTTTTTTGTAAAAAAATTAGGGGAAAAAAACAGAGGTATTATCTGAGGGAGGTCTTTTCTGGGGGGGGGTGTGTTTTCTAGGGAAGGTGATTACTGGGGGAGGTGATTATTGGGGGAAGGTGATTAATGGGGCAAGGTGATTACTGGGGGAGGCCAAACTGTGTAAAATTCAGAATGATATTATGGCCGAAAATAAAAATAAAAAACACAGAGGGGAGGGAGAGGAACGATTGGGTTGGGAGTAGTGGGTGGGGAGGGTGAGTTGGGAGTGTGAGGGGTGGGTGCGGAGTGTGAGGGGCGCACTTCGATGATCTGGTGGGGAGGGTCGAGAGTGGGAGAGCGGGGATGGGGAGAGTGAGTTGGGAGGGCCAAAGATTACAGGTGAGAGGGGTTTAGGGAGAGCGGTTGAGGGGGGGTAGTGAGAGCGGGGATGACGAAAGAGGTGAGGGGGCGAGGAGAGGGGTATGGGAGAGGATGGAAGGGGGCGGGGTATGGGAGAGGGGTAAGGGGGCGGGGAAGGGAGGGAAGCGTGTGGGGAAGGCCGAGTGTCCATGAGCAGGTGAAGGGGACGGGAGTGGATACGAGGGGAGAGGGGTGAGCGGGTCGGGTAGTGAGGGCCGAGTGGGTGTTGTGAGTGGGGATGGCCGAGAGAAACTGTGAGGGGGATGGGGCTGTGAGCATGGGAGAGTAGAGAGATGGGGCTGAGAGTGACTGTGAGGGAGCGAGTGTGGAAGGGAGGTGACTGTGAGTTGAGAACTCTA
Organism: Pinus albicaulis; assembly: GCA_034641835.2. Lineage (NCBI taxonomy): Eukaryota > Viridiplantae > Streptophyta > Pinopsida > Pinales > Pinaceae > Pinus > Pinus albicaulis. Next base: position 3,330 of record JAXQQM020075761.1, read on the forward strand.
AAAATTAAGTAGGATGTAAAAATTATTTTGCACAATAAGCTTGAATGTGTAGAGAACTGTAAAAATTATTTTTGCAATAAAAATGTGGCAGAATTTGCAGTAAAAAAAAACTCATAATTATTCTAGAATTGCATCAATGGCAGGAGTAGTAAGGCATAAAAATGAATGCACAATGAAAGTCTAAAAAAATGCAGAACATGAGGGAGTTACACCAAAGGAAGGAATGCCAAAAATGGGACTGGCCCTGATACCATGTCAGACCAGGAGGTAAATGAAAACAACGACTCTTAATTTTAGGAGCTTTTGATGATATTTTACTCAAAAGAAAAATAAATTGAATAGAAGGATATCCAAGGGAAACCATTTAAAGTGCTAATATATAAAATAATATAAAATTGTTAAAAATGAGATAAGATGGTGTAATTGCACACTTGTGCTCACAAGATGTTAAAACATCTAGACCCTAAATTCATGTGTATCTCCAAAATGTTATCAAAAATAATTCTAAGGTATTTAGATAGATGCCTAAAGGTCCTCTACCTACTCAATATCTTGACCTGATATTCATTTGCAACTAGGAATTGTACCACCTAACATCAAGCCTTACATGTATCCATATGCATAAAAGAGTTTGAATGATTATTTGATTCAAGAAATGTTAGAGGCTATAAGCATTCAAAATACTAGCTAAAGTGATTTATTTTCACCAATGGTGATGGTTTACAAAAGGGAATGTTCATGGCATATGTGTACAAATTATATAGATCTCAACAAATTATCATAAAAGATAATTTTTCTATTACTATCATTGATGAATTATTAGATGAATTGCAAGGAGATATTTTTTTTCCAAGTTGGAGGCTATATTCTAGATATCATCAAATGAAAAAAAAAAGAGGAAATCCCCAAAAAATAACACATGAAGGCCATTATGCATTTCTGGTAATGTTGTTTGATCTTACTAATGCACTTTCCACATTTCCAAGATTCATGAATTCTGTTTTCAAACCCTTCCTCAAAAATTTATGTTAGTATTTTTTGATGATATACTAATGTAGAGTGAATCTTAGGAAGAGTATGCACAACATGTTGACATCATATTAAAACTATTGAAAGAGAAACAACTATATGCAAATCCTTCCAAGTGTGCATATGGGTTTAGAAGTGGAATATTTGGGTCATATCATATCTCATTAAGGCACCAAAGTGGACCCTAACAAAACTGAACCCATAATGGAATGTCAAATTCCCAAAACCTTGAATATTTTTTTAGGATTTTTAAGATTGATGAGCTATTACCACAAATTTGTCAATAATTATGGCCAAATAGCAACACCTCTAACAATGTAATTTGAAATGAATGAATTTTCTTGGATTTGAGAAGTAACGAAAGGTTTTGAAAAACTTAAGGAGGCCATGTGTATAATTCTTATCCTAACCATGCCCAACTTTATAAAAACATTATTGTGATGCCTCGCGACATGGCATTGGTGTAGTTTTAATGCAAGAAATAAGGTATCTTGACTCTGAAATCTAAAAAATTAAAGGAAAGAGCTTATTCAAGCCCATTTAGGAAAACAAAATGTTGGTATTTTTGCATGAAGTTACAAAATGACCTCGTACCTAATAGGAAGACACTTCAAGGTAAAAAAAATTAATGATAGTATAAAGTACTTCTTAAATAAACAATTATATTCAAACTACAAAAATATAATAATAATGTAATATTACAAATATGTGAAGTTATGGTAGCCTTTCTTGGTCTACCAATGGCCCTCAAAGTATTACTATGGTTAGATCTAATAATTTTTCCCCTTTAAGACCTATTGTTAACACAATAGGTGGTCCCTCTTATCATCTGGCCAAATTCTTGGCCCAAAAGCTTAAATCCCTTGTAGGTCAAACTGATTCCTTTGTGAAGGACTCGGCTTCCTTTATCAAGGAGTGGAAGAACATCAAGCTCTAGCCTAGTGAGCTTCTAGTTAGCTTTGATGTTGTGTCCTTATTCACCAAAATCCCCATCCAGGAAGCTGTTGATGTCATTAAACAAATCTCTGATGAGGACACCTCTAAATTGGTTAGCCTCTGCCTCACCTCGACTTTCTTTAGTTTTCAAGGTGAGTTTTATGAGAAAACCTGTAGCGTTGCGATGTGCTCCCCTCTTTCCCCCATAGTTGCTAACTTATTTATGGAGTATTTTGAATCCAAGGCTCTAGCCTTGGCTAAATTCCACCCTAGGAAGTGGAATAGGTTCATGGACGATACTTGTGTCATCTGGCCCCATGGTCGGGAGAAATTAGATCTATTCCTTGGGCACCTAAACTCGCTTTCTGATTCCATCAAATTCACGATGGAAGTGGAGATTGATGGTTTCCTTCCTTTCCTTGATATCCTTCTCTCTCGAAATGAGGATGGTTCCATTTCTCACCGAGTTTTTCGCAAGAAGACTCACACGGAACAATACCTTCATGCTGGATCCCATCATTTTCCTGCTTAGAAATTTGGTGTCTTGTGTACTCTTGCGACTTGTACTCTCAGAATTTCTGATGACAGCTCCTTAGAATCATAGAAGTCCCATCTTCTTGAAGTTTTTGAAAATAATGGTTACAGTATATCTTGTTGGGGTTCCCATGTTTTGGCAAGTTTGGCAGTACCAAAAGATGAGACAACATCAGAACCACTTTCAGATCTCAGGATCTAGCCCTCCTAGGTCCAGAGAGGGATCTCTCTATATAGGAAAAGGTTTTATGTCTTTGAAGCTCGAATGTTAAGGTATTAGGCTAGTTATAAGCGCGAGGTTTGTTTTTTTTATTTTTGTTTGGTTGTTGGGAATCGAGAAAGAAGGGTTCAATATAAGACAAGGATGAGTAAAGAGGATTTTAGGCAAAGGAGAGATAACTCAGAGAACACTCGAGACCATTGGGCGATGGAGTCAGGAAAGGGTTTACTTGCTATTCAATATGCAGGCTTTCAGTTGTGCTAGTCATCTAAAGCATTGGGTCTTAAAGATGATAGTGTGGCATGAAATGGCAAGAGAGAAGGTGAAAGCAAGGAAACCTCCAAGGTGACCCTTCAGGAGTCAAATCTAGGGACAGGACATACCAATGGACAACCTGTGATCCGAAACCTAAAAGGTTAACTCTTTAGACAAGGAAACATTAAAGATTTAAACAAAAAGGTGAAAACCTGAGATCAGAGAGAGACTTTGAATTCTTAATGCTTCGGCATCTAGCTTAAGGGAACTTAGAAAGGTTCAATTAATTGAAAAGGACCCTAGTGAGACAGAGACAAAATTCTAAACTCCCAGTATCCCAATTCATTCAATTAAAGCCTAACAAGAACATCTAAGAAAAGATTCATTAATTCATACATCAGCTAGCAGTAAATATTAGCCACTACACTGGTTAAATTAACTTGAATCAGTACTCAGATAGCACATATAGAAGAAAACATTGAAAGTAGGTGTTAGGGTCCCGTGATTTGGCCGATTGGCTAGCCAAATGACGATGTAACATCAAACCAAGCTTTGGAGCCCAAGGACCTAGCCTTCCTGGACTCAGAGAGGGCTCTCTCTGTATGTGTAGAAGATGTCGGTGTGTTTACTTGCGATGTTCTGATATTAGGCTAGTTATGAAGTGTGTTTTTAGTTTTTTTGGTTTTTTTAAATTTGTGAGGGATGAAACTGATCAAATACATAAACTGGATAACAAGATGTAGATAAATTGGGCTATGGGGTCAATCAGGTCAAGGAAGCTAATGAGGCGATGATGTAAAGCTGCTGTAGGGCCGATTTGATTCACAATAGAATGGATCTCCGGGCAAAATGGATTAAATGAACAATAAGTTGGTGAAAGACAAGGGATTTCAAGTGCAAACTAGTTAATAGCAGACATAAACATGTAATAGCAAGCCATTGATCATGCTAGGAATAACTATAAGCTAATCAATACATATAAATCAAACATTCCAGCCATACATAGAGGTATAAGACCCTCTAACTTCGGGAAAAGGCTATCAGTCTTTGGGGAAAACACATGAGACAAACTAACAACTCATAAACTATGCCGAAACGCCTAAACATAGTCTCTAAGTCATTGGGCACTTGGACAAATAAGTTTTCATAGTTTTAGGCAAAGGGCTAGATCGGAACTAGGCCTCCTTGGTTCAACAAAATGATCAACAAATCAGTCAAAGAGAAAGTTTTATGGACAGAACTATGGGCAGCTGATAGGTAGGTAGGGAAAACCATACATCCTACTCAACATACATGGAACTGATGAATAAAACTAAGCAACAACACCTTAGGTTACTAAAGAGCAGCTAAGAATTCTTTAGCATAACTAAGGGAGAAGAAAACATCAAGCTATGAAGATTCAGGAGTTTTGAGGTGCCTCCATGGGCATGTCTCAAAATCAATCTTTACTGATCTATAGCAGCAAGAAAAATGAAATATGAGTGAAAACTAGAAGACAAAACAATATTAAGAAGCACTATACCATTCTACCATGTCAAGGAATCCATCAACAAGCCTTCAACATTCCTCAAAAGCATCCAAGAGGCAATCCAAACATCATAACTCAAGTGTATTCTTCAAAGCTCATATGACCAATGCATTAATTCTTCTCTCAAGTTCAGCCTCCGATTTACAATGAGAATCATGGGATAAATAGGCTAGAAGGAGGAAAACCTCATGGAGCAACTAGCTATCCCATTGGCCAAGTCAAAATATCTAAACTTGTCCTTGAGGCTTTGCAAAGCCCAAGGCACAAAATATCTAATAAAATATCTAAAAAACTGCTAAAAACGGAAATTATATTGACTTTACATGATTTTCCCGTGATAAAAATAGCCTAACGCACATTTGGGAAAAGCAGATTTTTGGAGTTCAAAAATTACAAAAATACTTCATATTTATGTCTGAAAAAGGTCCCCTGACTTGCTGGATGCAAATGGAAGTCTTCCCGATATCGAAATGAGGCTCATGATGGCTCGTTGGAAATCTCTCTGTGTCTTCTTTCCAATGCAAGTGGAATCATCTCAATCTGATCTCTGAAAGTCCCTCAAAACTGCACCTGTGTGCAAAAACCCAGAAAATAGCAGGCTGCTGATATGGCGGGCAGAATGTGCAAAATGAGGCTGTTTTTCGCCAATTTGGAGGGGCGAATGATCTTCAAATTCCCTGAAAATCGCTGGAGACCTGCTCATGGAATTATGGCATCCATCGGTATCATCCTCCTCCCTTGAAAAATCCTCGAACTGAAACGGCGCAATTATGAGTTTTTGACTAAAAACCCAAAAAATGCCGAAAAACCAAAAGTTGCTGAAATAGGCCCAAAATTGGCATGCATGACCCTCAAGGGTCCATAGCAACATGCTCCGAATCTGATGCCAAAATATCAAGGGCTGATATGTCTTTCTTCTCTTTCCGTGTCGGGCGCTCCTTAAAACTGCTTTTCTTGATCATCATCCTTATGCTGTTGCTCAAACTGCTGAGCTGCTGCTGTTCAGCACTATCCTCCTCTGGTTCCTGCTTCTGCTGATCTTCACCACTGTCATGTTGCTCTTGTTGTCTTGCTTTGGAGGCATTTTGACCTAACTATGCTTTGGAAGAAACCAACTGCCTTTTATGAACAATGCCCTGCTGGATTGAAAATGGCCACTATACTGTTTGGACAGATATGGACACTGTGGATTTGAATAAGATGCAACAATGCTTCCTTGGATAAGCCCCCCTCAACACTTATTAACAACAGTTCTTCAAATTTGGATGCACTTCAGCTATGTATCCTTCTTAACAATGGCACTATGTGTAAGAACTGCTTTGTAGATTCTTTGTGCGCAGTCTTGAACAAATCCCCTCTCGTGACTTTGCTTAGAGGCCTGCTTGCACTTGTATTTTTGTCTTTGAAACTAACCTTCAAAAATTATAACCCTGCTCTTTTAGGTCATTTACCTTGAAACATGCCCCTGTCAGCAGACTTCTGTGGAGACCACACAGTGGGACAAGAAAGAGAGCCTGTGATTAGGTGAAAAAATAGCCCACTGTGTTAAGAGAAAAACCTTTCACTTGTGACTTTTTGAGAAGTCAATCACTGCCTTTATAACTCTGCCCTTGATGTTTACTTGATCATCAATAAATGCCCAATCATCAACAAAATACCCTGTTTCACCTTCAGAAAACTCTGTCCAACAATCTTCAGAATGACAATGTAGTGTAATGAACAAGCAGACTTAGTTTAGGTGAAAAAGTAAGTGCAACAGTGGTTTTAGGAAACAAACTCTCTGCTCTGTGAGTTTAAAAAGTCCATCCATACATCTATACCCTTCCTTTGATGTCAAAAACTACCATCAACCACCTCTGTCCCTTACTACGCTGTCATCTTTGAAAGCTCTCTGTCAGTAAGTCTTCAACCTGTACCTCTGTCTCAATCTTAACTTTACACACCAATAACTCTGCTTTTTAATGTGTTATTACCTTTGGAAGTTCTCTGTCAACCAACCTTCAGTAGTAAAAAATAGTAACAATAGGGGCAGATCTCTAGAAGAGGTTTGCTGTGATAAGTGTTTTGGTACCTTGTTCTTGAGAAATGACCTTCCCTTGAAACAATCACAACCACAGTTCTTCAAAATGACACCATTTAGTGGAAGGAAAGCAGAGCTATGCTAGGTGATATATCAATGCACTATGGTTTTTTAGAAAACACCTTATTTTTCTTGTGATTTTAAGGGAGCCACCCAAATACCTGTACCTCTGTTTTAATGTCAAATTCCAAATACTAACAAACTGTCCTTCAGAAAAAGGTCCCTTTCTTTGTGAAGTTTTGTCAACAAATCTTCGGAATGATGTAATATATTGCGAGGAGAAAACAGACCTTGTGAGTTCTTGAAAGGAAATCCCTTGGAAGGAGTTTGAAAGCACCGGAACGCTCCAACAATGGCGCGGCAATCTTTGGAGCAAACCCGTCGCACAGGAGAAAAGGTCGTCGGGTGAGCTTGTCGTGCGGTCGGGCGGGCACCTACAGGCACGTCACGCCCGCCTACAGGCACGTCGCGCCGACGTTAAAACTCTTTGTAAAACGACGCCCAGGCACGTCGCGCCACTTTCCAGGCCCGTCGCACCGCCCTAAAACAGTGCAGAAAACCTCAATTTGCTTGAAAACACGTTGTGATGCTTGGGAGCTGCGGCAATTTGTTTTTTGGATTTCACAAGTGACTTACTATTCCCCTATTTCATTCTTTGACACTCCTTCAACGGCTATATTCAAAAGATAAAGACCCTATGGCTATTTTGAACATAGTGAAGCTTTTCGTTTCAAACAGTGGCAATTCACTACATGATACAAAAAAGTGTTTGCATCAAGTTATTTTTTAAACAGTGATAGTTCATCACATTTGACTTGCCTATTCGTGGAGTTACATGCATGTTCTCATAAGAGAGATATTTCAAAACCTCGACTTTGTCCCTCTTTTTGGCACTTTAGGTGACAATGTAAACGAAAGAAAGGTCATTCAAAAACTGTCAAAGGCATTTGAAAGCTGCTTTATCACTTACAGGAGACCACCGGTGCCCTTGCAATTAGTTTGAAAATCTCGATCCTTGGGTGATTTACAGGTTTCCTTCTGGACTGTAAGTGTCATTCTACTAGCTGTTTCTTTTTATAACAGGATTCTCTGCTTGACAACTCACTGTGTCACTTCCCTGCCACTGTTTATTTGATACTATATCCTTGTGCTAAGTCTGCCCTTTGAAATGATAACAAGTGTGTTTGTTTTTAAAACATATGAACAGTGGTGATTCATCATAACCAACTTCCTCTGCCTACTTATAAGATTGAATATCACCCGCCTTCTCCATCAGAAAAACAAACTTGTAAAATATGAAAACAGGGCCTTTGAGCACACAGTCTTTATTTTGTTCTGATCAGTGTATTAAAACCCTTTTGGTTAATAGCACCATTTCATGACTGGACATATGTTCACTGCCTCCCTCTCTTGGTGATTGTTTAGCAAAGAAGGACTATTTCATAATGCACCAAAAATATTTGAAAAGTTGTAAACACCCCTTCTTGAAAGGCGCCTCTTTTGGACTTTTGACATATGATATTGTTTTGCTGCTTGACCCTTTCCTCGAGGAGAAAATCTTCTTTTTGATATCAGTGGCACACATATGCTCAAAATTGTCTCTTTGTCTATTCATAGCATTGCATACTTGTCATCATGCATTTTATGACTCAACCTTGGTCACTGTTTTACTTTCCCAGTGATAAATTGCTACTTCTGAGTGTTTCACAAGTTTTTCTCTGGACTGTAAATACACTTTTTAGGTTGCATCCTTTCACCCTGGACTTCTTGTTTGCTCAGAAGGATTTCCTTTGATTTCTGTATAGGTGATCATGAAAGTTCTTTAACCCCTTTTTAAGTCAACTGCTCCTTTGGCATTAATAGCATACGACATGTTCAATATTTGCCTCTTTCCTACTGTAGGTATAGTCAGACAGAGAGTTCCTTGAAAGAGGAGTATCAGTATCTTTACATTATCAGAGCTGTCATTCATCTGTGTAGTGACCTTGTTTCAGTCTTTGATATCCTTCTACTGCTCTTTCTTGTATCAATCAGTTTCAGCACCTGTAGTAGCTTTGGCCCTCTACTCATGCATGGAGGAGGCTCTTCATTAGATAAGGTGTTTGAAGGTTTTTTAACAATTCTTTTTCGAGACAGCCTTTCTCTGAAGGTGATGTTAAGTAGACCACTTGGAAAACATCAGTTTAAGCATGTTCACTTGCAAGTATCATTGTGTGTCAGCAGAAACCCTAGCCAGAGTAATATTGTCTCCTCCTGCCTGTGTAATGGCATTGGTTATCATCTGTTCTATTTGATCTTGTGGACAGACAGGGTCCTTATGCTTTGGAATGTTCACTGATGACAGGCCTTTTAAAGTTTCAACCTTTCATCTGACTTGAAAGTTTCAGATGATTTCTTTTATCAAATCAGACTTCCCTTTCTTTTGAGCCAGCATATTTCAAGCTCCATTCCTGTTATAATCATCAATTACCTTTATGAAACCTGAAAATACTGTTTCATTGTTTCAGTAGAGGCAAACCTGGACTTTTGCATCCTTCTGAGTCAATCACTGGCCTGCGCCCTCTGCTTATGGATGAAGGAGGCGCCCTAACCCTCTGCTTGTAAATGAAGGAGGTTCTGGGCCTTGACAATTTACCATTTTGCTGAGACAGTGGCGACCCTTTCTTACTGTGATTTTCATGCTGAAAAGAGCTGTAAGGTTCTGATGAGAGCCTTTTGTTTTGCAGCTTCATCTCAGGCTCATAATACACTTAGAAGCAGCTGTTCTTCTAACTGTGAACTCAAACATTTACTCCATGAGATGAAATATATTTCCTGTCTTTGTAGAACCATAGAACACAGTGAAAAACCTATTAGTCAGCTTGAGAATGGGCTTCATGCAGTGCTGAGACCTAGAGAATATGAGTGGCGCGACTTAAGGCTGTTTGTCAACTTCATTTGCAAATTAAGGGATCAGTCATGGTAGGTCTGCTGTAGATGGGGGCTTTTTTGGCTTTTTGATGATTGCCAAAGGTGAAATGTCCTAAACGCCACTTCCTAACATAGGGGAGAATATTGAAACAGATGTGAATTTGCCTTTTAAGGCTGATGGGCAGGTTAATAAAGCTGAAGCTAGGCAGGATATTGTGATATGAAGTTTTTGATGCTGCCAGGGGTGGACTAAATAAGTAGAAAGATGAAAAAAAGTTTTGGGGAGGGTTTTCTGGATGACATATTGACATAAGGAAATCAGTTTCTAGAAAACTCAGCTGAAGATATAGTCATCACTAACATGTAAAAAAAATACTGATGGCTAACAGTGGCTCCATTTGGGGAGGGCAGCTCCTCGTCAGGAGGTGTCCAGAATTCAGAT